>JACATO010002210.1:0-217828 GCA_018389105.1 Nautilus pompilius | reverse complement strand
TCTCCTCTCTCTCCCCCATTTTTCTCTCTTTTCTCCATCTCTCTCCCCATCTCTCTTCTCTCTTCTCCATCTCTCTCCATCCCCCTCTCTCTCTCTCTCCCATCTCCTCTTTCCCCACCCCCCCTCTCTCTCTCCCCATCTCCTCTCCCATCCCCCTCTCTCTCTCTCTCTCTCTTCTCCTTCTCTCTCTCTCTCTCTCCATTCTCTCTCTCTCCCCATCCATTCTCTTCTCCTTCTCTTCTCTCCATCCCCCCCTCCTCTCTCCTCTCCCATCTCTCTCTCTCTCTCTCTCTCTCTCTCTCTCTCTCTCCCATCTCTCCCCTCCTCCCCCCCTCTCTTCTCTCTCTCCCCATCTCTCTCTCTCCATCTCTCCCCTCTCTCTCTCCATCTCTCCCCATCCCCCTCTCTCTCTTCTTCCCGCCAAAAAATTAATTTAAAAAAAAAAAGGAAATGACATAATAAAGGAAAAAGAAGCAAGAGAAGAGAAAACTCACGGTTTCCCCCTGCCGTTCCCGCGGTGTATCCCGCTGCCCTTTTACGTACAGCCAGGAGACGACGGGCCGCCGCCGCGCGGCAGACAGCGATATGGTTTCCAGATTTGGAACAGCCGCCGACAGACCTGGCGATAATAAACATGGCCAGTCAACCGGGACCGGCGGCTTCTCTCTCTCTGCCGCCGCCACAAGTATGCTGATTGACTAAGTTGCCTGTCGTCTGCTTCCCTCAAATCGGGGGTGTGGAAATCTACTAACTAGCCAGTCACTCGTGCATCGCGTTCTCGTCGTGGGGTCGGGGTCGAGGTCTGCCGGTGGGGGGGGGGGTCGGGGTCTGCCGGTGGTGGGGGTGGGCCGGGGTCGGGGTCGGTGGCTGGTTGTTCTGTAACCGTTAGCAGTCAGTCACGCGCTTACTCCTTTTTTCTGTCGTTCGCGCGGGACCGAGATTCGTAGCGACACCGGCGGTTCGTCTGCTCCCCTGACCCCGATTCCGGGTTTGGGCGGGACCGTGTTCGCGCGCGTGCTGACGACTGACATAAAGAATCTCCGAGGCGCGCGCGCGCGGGGGAGGCGGTGGGGCCCCCACCGCCCCGGTAAAGTCAGTCAAGGTTGAGCGCGTGCACACAGTACGGCGACGGGAGCTGATGCTCTATGTAAAATTTTTGGTGGGCGGCATAATAAATAGACCCCGAAAATCGGCAGAGAGAGAGAGCATCAACAACAAGATGTCTGCGCTTGGGGTCCGCGGCATTACCCGCCTCCTCCTTCCTGCCAGGTCGAAAATCCCGCCCCTCGTCTTCCCCCTTTCACTTTCCCTCTCCATAACAACAAAGAAGGGCCGCGGCCAAGTCGGCTTTTCACCCGACTTCTTTCCTTTCTTTCCGGAAAGGGACCAGAAGAAAAAATAAACAACAAAGTTTTCGTGGAGACGTACAATTAAAAGGGCTGTTGAAAAGGGACAGGTGAGGGAGGGAAGGGGAGAGAGAAGGGGATTTGAATTAGGAGGAGAAGGCGAAAAGAAATGTATGGAAGGAAGTCCTTAAGTCACGTATAAAACCGGCGAGAAAAGGCGCCTGGGTGTTCTTGTCAACTATTTTCACCCTTTAATGCCCAGCCAAAGTTCCCCAGAACATTGTACGTTATATTACATTAAACAGTAAAGATATAATAATCATCAAGTCTACCTGGGCTGACGTCATCAGCTTACAAGCTCTGGTCCCCCACACGGATGTTTGTCGTAATGTGTGTGTGTGTGTGTGTTGGCTGAACGCCAGGTGTCGCCCGCGAACACTCATCATTGTCTCGTTGTGGATATTCGGGTGGCAGGATAAAACCACCCACCACTTTCACAAAGATGCCCGATTTGGCAATATCATTGCTATTACTAAAATTCTAGGCTGCTATTATATCACTCTATTTCGTTTTATTCGGCTTTCACGAAATCGGCTATAAAACACGGCGTACATTTTAAGCAAATCCCATATCTACATATTTCTTTTCTTCTTTTTTTTTTTACTTGTTTATTTAAATTTTTTTGAAGGCCCAAAATCTAATTTTAAAATTCTGTCCATCATTTTTAAATAGTGTTCTCAACCCTGGACTGGAAAGTAAAACCGAAAATTTATAATATGGCTTCCATTTTTTCCCTAGCTTTCAATTTTGACTCACGACTGGAAATCTTCGTTCATTGTTATTCTAGTGTTAGATCTTTGGATTGGGCCTGCTAGGAAGCCCCTTATTCGGTACCGCACGAAAATAATTAGTCACCCACTAATATCAGCAACCAGGATGATGTTGAGAGGAGTTAGCGAGACTTCGGTACCAGTCTTCATCTGGTCAGCCGCCAAGGGACTCTACGACTCTCGAATCTTACCAGACCACCAAACCGACTCCTCAATACAGAATAGTTACTCAGCACTTAGAAATTTGTTTTGCAAGTTATTAGTGAGGCCCTCTGCTTAATTAATTATTTCAAAAGATACTAATATAATTCATCTTCTTATCATCGCAATGGCATTTGCTTTTATAAAACATACTGCTTTATTTCCCAGAAAAAAATCACGCATATAATGTTCAGATTTTCCGCTAGATACCAGCATCCTCTGTACCAAAGCTATTCGTTAGTCAATGAATCCATGAATACCATTAGACGATGATCGGTCTCCAAAGTAAACAAAAAACAAGTGACGGAACTTGTTCATTTATTTCTAAAAGTCTGAGAAAATACATTAACTCTCGAAATTAATTTTAATAAATTACTAAATACTTCCCTCGTTATTCTTGAACCATTACCCGCAGAAATTACTATAAAGACAATAAGGACATGATATATCTATAATTTTTAATGCACATTAAGTTTTAAATTTTTACAATTATCCTGAGAGTGGCTCTTTAATCTGGGAATAAAAGATGAGCATCTGTCGTTGTTATCTTTATTCCTAAATTTAAGAATAACTCCCTAAAAGAAGATTCTCGTGTCGTCTTTTTTGTTTGTTTCATTCTTTAATTAATATTTACCAAAGAGAAATTCTTTCTTTTTCTCTTTTTTGCTACAAGAAATCAAATACTAAGCTAACTCAGGCTTAAAAGTTTTTAAATGACGACTTATGAGAAAGTACACTACTAATTTTTTTAATATACTTAAAACTTTTTGATAAAGAGAGAAACAGAAAAAAGTAACCTTTTTTGTCAAATAAATGCAATTTTAAAAAATAAACACATATGTATTTAATATAACTCACGAATTTTTTAATAGTTTATAGAAGTTGCTAAGCTGAATTTTTTCCCTTACATAATATATTTGAAGTTATTGACATGTACTTAGGTGGATGCAATACTCGCTTTTGTCACGTAATTTAAACAACGGATTTTCCTATTTTCACGAAATTAAAGTAAAGAAAAAACAGCACGTGACGTAGCTGCAGATATCAGTAGTAATGGCGTCATACCTTCTAGCCCTTCGCGACGTTTCTTCCGGGAACATGGAGGCAGCAGCTCTTTTTCCCTTCTTCCTCCAACCAACAACAGCTGTAAACCTGTGCATTAGTCGAGGCGCTTAGATTCACATAGACCAAGAAATCCATATCACTCGCTGCTACACTAAATCTCGTTAAAGTAACGTGTCCGTCACGATACTTGCGGTTTTCGTGTTTTCCCTCAAGTTTTTCGTCGTGAATAGCAACTGCGCTAAATGAGCGCAATTTTACCAAGACTGGTCCCTTTCAGAGCGACGACAGCCGTACTGGAGATATTATTTATTGCATAACTGACCGCAGTCAACTTTGGATATCGCCTACGAGTAACCTGCGATGTTTCTTTTAAAACCGTAGGCCTGTTAGTTAGTAATATCATTTCTCATTTCTTTTTGTCAGATATCCTCTAACTCTTTTTCCTAATAGACAACCCTTCCGTCTAAATAACTGATAAGTGAGAAGGCTCTCTCAATACCTTTAATGGTGTTCACTACAGTAAATGATGCCAATCAGAACTGTATTCGGAAAGGAGCTGCCGCATTGCAAAGACGCTCCTTAAGGAAATCAAAAGACTTTAAAAGGCGATAGCATCCTTTTTATCACTTTAGGTGGCACGTTTCTGTAAACTCTAGATGACACAGCCGGGTGTCAAAGCTTTTTTCACCTGGAATTTGCTTGGAGTGAACACAGCAAACAGGTGAACCTGAAAATACCTGACAGAACAAATCGGGGCACTGAAAGCGTTATAGATCTATATTCTTAACAAAAGAGAGAGAAAAAATGAAAATTACCATTGAGTTTACGAATAGGTCGAAAAATGAAAATAGACTTAATACGTTCCAAGTTATTGTTTATTAATGATATACTCCTTTAAGAATGTCTTAAGTTAGGTCTTAATAAATGCATAAATGCAGCATTCAATCAGGTAATAGATACAAAACTAACTCGGAAGGTTCTATCTGGGGAAAAATAGCATCTTCAACTTACTACCTTATAAAGGTGATAGTCTGTACCTTAATGGGGAAAATATATAAACTTAAAAATTTTAAGTTTTATCAAAATTAACGTTTAAACAAAAAACTAATAATAAAAATAAACCAAGTTGTTTAATATATTAAAATGATGTATCTCGAACATGTAGATGAAATACTTATTTTCATTCTGAAAGTTTGTTGCTGCTAGAATTCTGGCTTGGTGAAGAGATGATTAATAGTTCCCCTACATCTAGACAGGTGGCGTTATTTTAAGAGATTCTAAAAGACTTCTTTGTCTTTTTTTTTAAGAAGTTTTCTTTCCCAGTAGCTTATTTTATTCCGAAAATTGATTTAAGGTTTACTGATAAATCACAGACCATTACGGCTGTCAAACTTAGGTCTTATCTAAAACAAAATACTTAATTTTTTATTTTTTAAGTTTTACTTTCTTTCAGATAGATGCAACATTTAGCAATATGTTGAGGAACCTTTATAATTATTAGCCACTATTTAACAATTAATCAGTTGTTTTTTTTAAAATGGCTGCAACTAATATATTTGCTTTAATCTACATTTTTTGTATACTGCTTGTAAAATATCATTATATACGTCTGCATACTTGATGTTGTTAACGCGTAATGTCTACTATTCGATCAACGCAATTTGAGCGTTTTATTGTTTCATTAAAGCTGAAACCAAGCATTTGCTACGCAATAAATCAGCTTTAAAATCTCTTGTCTAATCCATTGTTTTTCTCATTCCTAAATGCAGGACGTTTGTTAGTCTAAGGTGGTAGAAATTTTCAAAAAACAAACAATGCAGGTAGTGTTATTCTCTTTTTGCCTTCCTTTAATGCGGCGTATACAGTGCGTCACATGTAAGCAGTATCAGAGAACAGCAAGATATGCAGCATCTGTAAGCCTGGTTTCACCAATAAAACATGCCGTAACATGTAATCAGTCTATTATTACAGAGTTACTGGATTATTTAAAAAAATTAATAGTTAATATTTCTGAGCTTTTAGATGTTTGCTGGATTCCTGGTGGATGTTCAGTCGCTATGGAAATGATGCAAGTACGGATAGGTTACGCGGTACTGTGTATTCTAGTGCACGGTGTTTTAAGATATCTATCGGTTTTTGTCAGCCATTATCTAAAAACTTAGAGGATTTGGGACGCGGTCTGGGCCACAGCTGGTCAGTGCTTCGTCGGGGAAGAATTCCGTTGTTTGTATCAGCTTGTAAGCTTTGGATGACTGCGTCGGATTGGAGATTCAACAATTTAAAAATTAAAAAAGTGATGTCCACTAAGCGTTGAAAAACTTCCGTCGTAGAGCATTAAACCAAACATTACCCTCAAATTTTTTTTTTTTAAATCGCATATCCAATGAGCTCGAAGGGTTGCCATAGCAACCTTACAAATATAAATGTGCAAACTCGCACACCCTGGTTTTAATTGCACCTGCTGAAAACGAAAGTGGCGCAGACTCAGGCATGGCGACGTTTGTACACCTGTACACACCGACATTTCCAGGAGTGGTAGGCAGTGTGAAGTATAGCCTTTATTCAGGTTTGAAATTCCAGATTTAAGTATCCCCCCCCCCGTCACCACCCAAGTATTTTCTTCATGGCAGCTAAAAAGAAATTATGAAACGTGTCAAGGTAAGTTCGCGTCAGAACCCTGACCGACCGCAAAAACAACATTTCTTTCCGTGCGCGCGCGCACACCGGATCTTGAAGTAGCGCTCTTCCGGACAGAGATAGATTTCGACTGACGGTAAACGTTTTGCTTTCGAACCGTGAAATACATTCCTCCCTCCCCCACACATGAATTTAAAAGGAAGCCAAATAAAAAGAGAAAAAACAAGGAACGCCCGTCTCAGCAAAAGGAGGGATAACCTTAACTTGATTGGGTTAGGGTAAGACAAGACGAAGCACGACACCGAGTAAAGGGATCAGACCGGGGTGGATAAAAGGAAAACCTATTCTTTGTTTTTCTACATTTCTAAAAATTAACTAGTTGGAAGTACATAAAGCGTGCATCACAAATTCAAATAAATACCGTAAATTTGTAGCTTTAAACCGATAAAATAATAGATTTTTACTATGAAATAATAAAAGTGGGGAGTTTACAGCTTTAGCACGTATACGGATATATTTTAAGCAAAAATCGAAACATTATCATTACATTTATTTATTTATTTACTTATTTATTTATTATCGTAACATTCTGAACAAATGCATACCACTCGGACACATTTGTCGCTCTTTTACATGTCCCCGCCCATTTACTATTTATGGTGCAGAACCACGGCGGCGCGCGCACCATCTGTCCAACCACCGAACAAGGCATTAATTATACATCGCTATGTAGAGCTATTCCCCAGCTCTCTCCTCCCTACAACACGAAAATGCTTTTCCAGATGATGTCGCCAACACAAACCGCTTAATCTTTCCATCCGTTTGAAATTGCGGCAAAGAAACACCAGTGCAGACCGCCTCCCCGCCAGCCCCGTCGACGGCGAAGGTTCTAGAATTCATTTTTGTTGTTGTTTAAACGAAAAATCTAAGAATGGGAGAGAAAGGACAACCGCAACCCACATCAGGGCAGACCAGAGCGCATTAGTATATTGAAAGCAAATTAGACTAATGGCGCCGGACACCTTAAGTATTTGTCGCGTCAGGAAGAAATGATAGTGGTGTGAATCTAAGCTGACTGAAACAGCTGAGCCACATTCACTGATCTCAGACACTGGGCCAGTAGGTAAAATAAGTAATAAATGAATACACAAGTCAGTTCATTCCTAAGCTAAAATGCGTTTCCAACACTCGTTACTAATCTAATCCTGGCGATAATCATCGCGTGCATTTCAAATATTCCCCCATTTATCCAACTGACTTTTTTAGATTTTATAAAGCAAGCAAACTGTTCCGTGTAGCGCTCCCCCCGAATTTTACCCACTCTTGAACCTGGGCAGGATCGATTAACAAAATAAATGTACGGAAAATTGTGCGTGAAAATGATTAAGTGTTGACAAACGGTTACATCTGATGGATCTTCTGGTCGATTAGCTTCTTCACCGCCGGCTCACAAAGTAGGAAGGACCTCGGGGCGCATTATACAAGTCTGGGCTATAAAACTCTTCATTAAAAAACCATCTTCTAAAATTGGATATTAAGGAGGGTTTTTTTAACAATCGTTTTGTGTATTTTGTCTTTAAAATCGTTTGTTAAAAAACAAAAATAATATAAATTCCGAATGCAGTGAATTCAAAATCAAACGTTCCCAGGTGGCGCCATCTACTGACATTGATGACTAAAATGAAAGTGGATGGACCACTTTTGAGACAGAACGTTTGACGGGCTTCGATACTCAGAACATCGGCGAGATGTTGGCAATAGCGACACGTTGCTAAATAAAATACCATGAAAAAACATCTTTAAAGTCCATTTATCAGTGAATGTCACACAAAATCTATCTTAGTAATTAGCAAGCAAAGTTCAAATTTATTATTAAATGAAATGTCAAGTCAAGTCCATCTATCAGTAAATGTCACATAAAGTAAATATTTAGTAATTAGCAAGTAAAGTTCATACTATTATTAAATGCCAAGTAAAGTCAATCTTAACAAGTAAACATCATGTAGTTTACTTTTACTAATAAATGCCATACAAGAAATATAAAATGTATTTATCAGCATTTGGCAGTAAATATTACGTAAATTCCACTGTTATGGGTAAACGGTAGTAAATTTCTTAAGTATGAAGTTCTCACAATGGAAGGGTTAATCACTCTACTCTTGAAGAAGAAAAAGAGATTAAATTAGAATTTTTCTCAAAGTTCTCAGTACACCTTTAATAGAAATTAACGTTAACTTAGCCAATTGCTATTATTCTTTTTTCTAAAAAAATATAAATTTGAAAAAAAAACTGAGGGAATATCACATAAGGCTGCCATTACCTTTTGTTGACAAAATATCATCTTAAAATCAGGGCTGACTTATTTTATTCATCTATGAACTTACAGCCATTTTCGATTCTTTATCGTTCGGCCCCAAACAAACAGACAGAGAGGAACATCAAAAATAAATTATAAATACAGAAATTACATGGCGAAGCTAAACCATCGAACTGATATTTTCAATAAAAACGATTGTTCTCAAAATTGTTTTGATAAATTATACAGGGTTTTAAGAATTAAAAAGACAGGGTCAGTCCTCCTTTGGATACGGGTTGCAGCACTGAGGACATCGCATCATTTATTCTTTAATACTTTTTTTTGGAATATCACCAGCAGCCTCACTCATTCCTTATTTTGAAAATGACCGGGCTGCTGTGTGCGCCCAATATTTGCTGGGCCGTAATGACGGGTTCTCGCAGATCAGCTGTGACCTGACAGTTCTTGAACCCGATTAAACACCTGCATGCAAAATCCGACCAAATAGGTCAGGAAGAAAACTGCCCAACTTCCACAACTCTGGACCCGGCATCTCGCGAGGTCTGTGACGGGGAGGAGATGTGAAGTGGAGCCATATTTGTTTACAGTGCCAATTACTACAATTTTTGTCGATTCCCGAATGCTGCAGTTAGCCATCGAAACGAGTTGCTTTGCCTGTGTTCATTGGATGATTTGATGGCCGGTAGGGTGATGGTGTGTTGATGGGCGTCCAAGGAAAAATACATTTGCTGGTGACATTTCACTTTCAATTGGATTTCTTTATTTTCCCTCTAATTACAAAATCGCGTAATAACAAACAAGATAAAATGTTCCAGTCATTTCTCTGACATCCTGTTAGTAATAAATTCGATTTGACTCCCAAAGGCATCTATCTACCTGATTGATATCTGATATCCTATGAAGCCTCTGCCACTGAAGGAAACGCGACGCTGGGATTTTCAAAAGCAACAGTTTGTCATTAAATGTCTATGTTTCATATTGGCATCAAAACACGCTGCATTATTCTGAGATGGACGTTCGAACCGCCATCTCGAAGGAACAGAGATAATCTGGAATAAACGAAAGCCGAAAATTATTACTTTATAAACACAGTGTTGTGTGGACGCGTACTTCGATATCGTCAGTTCTGGTGGATAGTTGGGAAATGAAGAATATTCATTATCAGTGTTTGTGTTTCGTCTGGTACGTCAGCCGCAGAGCAATTTACACCTGGTCATAAAAGCACCAGGTGAATCACGGGCGCCCTGAAAGGCAGCAGGTGATTTTTTCAAAGCGAAACCTGTTTTACCTGTTCGGGAAGGCGTCTGATAAAGGAAGAGGGAAGGGATAGAAAGAGAAATGAGATGACACTCCTCCGTCTTGTTTGTTGGTTTCACATCGAGCATTTTATTGCTCATCAGCCTATCGGTTTCACCCCGTCCGTCCGTCGGTCTCTCTCTCTCTTCTTCTCTCTGAGATTTCGTAAAGCGTGATGCAATGGAGTATTTGAAGCAAGATTATCAACAAGACACCTCTCGGCTTCACATGTAATGGATCACTGAGCAGGTCGTCTTATCTCGCCAGGAGGCGAGTTCAACGACAATGTGACGATTGTGCTTGGCTAAATAATTTATTAACCGGAGTTCTCTCTTGAGCTGGCAGGTAGACGTTTTCCTCGTATTTGATGGATGGGGGTGGGGGGGATATGCCCACAAACATGCAAAAATACACTGGCCCAGAATTAATGTATCGACCTATTTGTGTCTCTTGAATAAATGTGACTTTATGCAACTTTATTATACGAGAGTCACGCCGCTCTAGAAATTTGGTAAGCTAGAGCCCCGGCTCTTCCCTTCCTCCTGCCACGTGACCCCGATTATATATATATTATATTCTGACTCTTACTGCGCCAAGAGATTATTAAAGGAAAGTCAGGAGAACAAGTTTTAAACTGATAGACTTTTTGAGGGACTTATCCGCTAACATTTGGAGGTGAGGCTGAAGGAATACTAGCTTCCAGAATTTTGGCTGCCTCTTTGTGACGTAAATTGTGTGTTCACCTTGAGACTACGTTATTCGATGATGTTGGTTATGGAGTATCTTATGCAAATAAAATTCTGCGCGTGACATTTTATCTCCTTTTCATGTTTAAAAGATATACGTTTTAAATTGTGTTTTAAAATATTTCTCTTTTGTTATCTAATTTTTATTTTAAATTGTATTTATTTATATTTTCTTTTTACAGCCAATTCATACCGCTAACCAATTTTGCCCTCCCACCATATTCATTGGCTTCTCTCTTACACAAGGAGGGCGGCGTCCATGTTGTTAAATAAACAAAATGTCGTAGCTAGCACAAGCCGCCATGTTGGTACAGAATGTACCCTAAATTCTGGGCTGAAAATGCACACTTGTACGTATTTAGACCGCACTCAGTGTTTTTAACAATAATTATCTGGCTACTAAATGTTAACCAGTTTAGAATTATGTCTATTTATTTACTTTATAAAGCTGAATTCTAATCATATCTTCAAGTCTGATACAGATTAGATGAAAGAGATTTAGAAATGAAGATCTGTGGCAGCAGGATGAACTAACTCTGCAGTTCTTGTGTATATCACCTTGGAAAAGGACCCTAACAAGTCAAAAGTACAGCTGTATCAAATTTCATTACAACCGAATGTTTTATAATGAAAAATGCCCGCTTCACATATTATTATTGCGCCCGTATGTTCTACGTAGCGGTGCAGTTTTAACTGCAAAAAGTCCCGCCAAATTTCGTGGCGGCGCTTTTACCACTTCGCCAGTTGTCGCCAAACTCCGTCAACCCTAACCCGCTGTTACCGCCCTTTATCTGACACGAGGACAAGGTGCGCGCCCTCTAGGACCTCAAATAGTCTTATTACGCTATTAACCGGCGCCTTTCCCCAGC
Source organism: Nautilus pompilius (assembly GCA_018389105.1). Lineage (NCBI taxonomy): Eukaryota > Metazoa > Mollusca > Cephalopoda > Nautilida > Nautilidae > Nautilus > Nautilus pompilius. The sequence goes on along the minus strand of JACATO010002210.1, from coordinate 206,521 downwards.
AAATATGTTAACAAAAAATAGTCACAGTAAATCTTTGAAAAAAAAATCAATGTATTTTGCATAACCCTTTTACCGCCACATTCCAACCAGTAACGAACAAATTCACTAACTTCAACACCCTGTTCTACTGTACTTGGTTTACGGGACGCGGGTTCGAAGAAAGAGAAAATATTTTAGCCAATGTATTTTTTTTATTTTTTAATGCTAGAAATACATATACAGCTAGATAGCATATGTTTGAAGGTAATAAAAAGAATAAAAAAACAAACAGACTCTAGATTAGACAGAAAATAACTCTATAGCAAGGGAAGGTGAATCAAGATGACGATCTTATGATATCTCCTTCCCCTTCCAAGGTATATGAATATCAGTCAAAAGAAACTGGTATTTTCTGCTGACTTTTCCTTTGTGGCTAAACCTGAGATTATTGACACCTATGTAGAATTATTGGATTTCGTTTTTAGACTAGAAAAAAAATTAAAATTCAAGAAATCTGTTATCTTGTCCGTGGGCCGAAGTAAGTCGATAACCCGACTGGGGCAAGATTACTAACCAACACTAATAATCGCAAGTAAATTAACCGACATGTGCTGACATCTGTCTCATATTCTATCTAGTCCCCTACAGGTGGTATCCTCCAGGTATCCACGCATCCATGGCACATCGATGGAGGTCCGCCGTCACAGGATGCTGGTTCCTTATACTATTCCATATTTTCTTGGATTTTTTCATCGTAGTTTTGTCTTTTTTTTGTAATCTTTTTTTTTTATATAGCAAAGGAAGTCATCAGTGAAATGGTTACAGCGCTTGGCCGTTTTTCAGAAGGATGAAGATCATGATGTCCTCGGATAACCAGCAGATATGGCCAGGACAGAAGGCTTTGTGCAGGACTGCTGCTGAAGACGGGTGCGCTGGCTAGCGACCAGGCTGTGGATATACCCTGCACAGCCGCTAAAGGATACTCCAGTCTGACTGCTCAGTCACAACCTACACGCCGTTATCCATGGAAGATTCTGGTTTTCTGCCTAGTGATGAACATCGATAATTTGCTCAGTTGGGTCATCGTTCTCTGTAGCAAATATTAAAGAACTGGAAAACTTTTACCAGAATCACTAATTACACAACCAAGAATTTGCATAAACAAACACATTGAGCACTGTACCGCGAAACATATATATACAGAATTTAGATGAGCTCCATCCCACCATTTTCAGTGTAAATTAAACTAACCACCTAAATTACATTTTTTTGCTTTTCAAAATAATTCTTCACTAGATGAAAGATGAAGAGGGAGGGTTACGTTCCAGTCAAATTTATCGCTTTCGCAAGCGGCTTTTCAAAACAGAGCGGGAGTAAAATCAGCATACCTCTCTCTCTCTCTCTCTCTCTCTCTCTCTCTCTCTCTCTCTCTCTCTCCCTCTTCTCTCCTCTCTCTCTCTCTCTCTCTCTCTCTCTCTCTCTCTCTCTCCTCTCCTCTCTCTCTCTCTCTCTCTCTCTCTCTCTCTCTCTCTCTCTCTCTCTCTCTCTCTCTCCACTTTCCATCTCTCTTCTCTCTCTAACTAACCCTGACAAAAATTTACAAAACTGTTTATAAAGCAAAAAGTTGTATCATCGGAATTGATCGCAATATTTTTTTACCCCGCTGGTTGATTAATGAGGAGGTTCTAGTCAGGGAAACAAATTAATATTGCACACAGCCCGTATACTCTGGTCATGGCGGACGCGCCCCACGGGCTGCAGGCCGTCTGTTACCAGTAACTATATCACTACGCAACTTTCCCGGCTGCACATCTAAGAACTAGAAATAAAGTAAATGCTGTTGGTGATGCGTTCCTAACAGAAGACAGAAGGCTCCTCCACCTTCTTAAGAGCAACTACACTACGGCGATTTCCCCTGTCATCACAGGCCAGCGCCAGTGGACGGACAGTAAGAAGGCGTCTCTGGTTTTCGGACTGTCCACGTGGTCTGACTGACCCCCGACCTGTTGTTGGTTACCAAGTCTTTTGAAACAAATCAACGCCTTAGTCTACCGCTCGTCCTGATGTATAAGTCTGTGAAGTGGAAATGGTTTCAGTGCTTTGAACAGCGGGGAAACCTGGAAGAATCACGACGAATAGCTATAACATTAGGTGCTTTAGATCCACCTTATCGTCAGCCGGTCTAGGAATCAAACTCCAGGTCTTTGATTTTTTTACATTTTATATTTAGCCTAAAGAAAACAAACACTGCAGGAATGTTCCGAAAATGTCAGATAGAATAATCCACCTTTTACATTTACATTTATTACAGTAAAATTAAAAAAAAAAGGCATTCCGCTAATTTTTTTTTACAATGCATGAGCCACCATTTAGATTTTAGAAGCACACTTCGGATAAAAGCACATCTTGCCGGCTTCCGGATCTGCTTATGCCCGGTGTACTGCACTTGAATAAGCCACAGAACATACTACAATTCTGTAAAAATTTATTAGCCTTATCTACGATTGGACAGATATTAACACAGGAGGGCGTGAAGCCAGAGCATAAACCTGAGTGGATGTAGAGCTAACACATCCAGATAAAAGTTAGAATTGATTAACGGATTTACATTATACTTCAGAAGTATTATTATTATTATTATTATTATTATTATTATTATTATTATTATTATTATATTATTATTATTATCGGTAGCAGTCAGTAGTATATTATAATACAGGTAACAAAAATGTACACACTAACTGCTGCTGTATGGTAATGAATTTTAAAATGTCAGCAGCACACAAGATACTTCTGAACCATCTTGGCGTGAAACGTCACGTATCCCTCTCAATGGTGACTCAGCCATTGTTACCTTTATTCCTATTTTCATTTTTATTACTATACTAGACCATGTGTATCAGATGATACTTTTGTAAGTCACCTGGTGGGTATGACGCACACGTCATATCCTCTATACCCCCAATATGCATACCGCTCCTTGAAAGGGCCTAACGTACCACTCTGGGTCCATGCGATCGCCGGTTCAGATCCCCTGCTTTAAGTTTATGAATAATTTAACTATTCCTGCGGAGTGCATCAATACTGGTCAAGTTACTAATGGCAACAATATGTACTAATCGACTAGTACATATATTTTCTCGCATCAAAGTACAAATAATATATTTTGTTTCATTTTCTATTTTGTTGTTGTTTTTTTTTACTTTTACCAACCTCCATTTGACCTTTTTACCGAGAACATCTCTGGTCACGTGTCAGACTTTGACGCCCGACTGCCCCAGAGCTGCGGTGGGCCTAATGACTTTATTTAATAATGGATAACCTGGAATAATGCGTAAGGGTTTTCGACGGATAACCAGCATTTAAATGTTGAAAACGAAGCTCGTGAATCTTATTATTTTACTTTCATAAGAAGATTATCTAGAAGTTTCATAATAATAATAATAATAATAATAATAATAATAATAATAATAATAATATAATAATAATATATAATAATAATATAATAATAATAATAATTTGTCAAATCGCTTAATCGTATAGTATGGTGATGTAGGTTTGTCATAAGTTGTCGTAATTAACTACACACCACAGCTTTAAGATGTGTACTTTCACTTTTGCGTGCACGATAACTGTTCACAATGTGGTTTCCAGCATCTGGAATGGTCTTCATTAGTGTGAAATTTGTCGACAACCAGCCATGAAGATTATCAGCGGTTCAGACCCTCCCCAAAGTCTGCAGGCATTCCAGACTGGTCTTATTCCCGTCTACCTTCACGGTTCTGGACGTACGGCGGCACCGCTGCTCTCTCTCTCTCCACCTTTCTGCAGAGAGTGACGATAAAAGGGGAGTAATCTCTCTACAGACACTTACTAGACACCCCGAACTAGGCGAGAAAGCGGCCGTTGTTCTAAGCTCAGCCTAGCGGCGGAATACGCAGGATTTTGATGTATAATGGCGGCCATTTTATCCCTAAAACAGACGAAGTATCCGATGCAAAAGACCTAAGCCGGCTCCCCTACCTCGAGGGAATGGGAGAACATCTCAGCCTCTACTCGCTTTTCGGGAAATGAGCCCTCCCCCCTCACCGAGGCCCCTTTTCGTAGAGCTGACAATAATCGGACGTACAAAGCGTGAAAAAAAAAAAAAAAACGAAATAAATTAATGCAAAGCATTTAGAACCCTAATGGGCGGCCAATGATTGAGGGCCCGAGTTATCAGCCAGTCGGTCGCATCGGATTTTCTCTGACCGCTCCCACATCTAATCAATGGAGAGTTCTGGACTACCGGGATTTTCCGGTCGCACGTGATGGAGGTTACGCGGGATAACTCTCGGCTGGCTCGCGCCTTGGCCACCAACCACGAGCCCTCGACAATACCTGGATAACTACTCTCTTGGTGTCCAGGTCTCCCTCTTCTATATCACCAGGGCGAGAGCTCTTCAGATCGACAGTCGGCCCTGGGATTCTCCAAGAAGAAAAAAAGTTTTGTAACTGAAGTCTTTCAAGGTTATCTTGAGAACACCATTGCGGAAAATGGTTAAATCGTTGTGGGTACTGGGTACCTACCACCCGCTAAATATTCTGATATAAAATCAACGAAAGGTCTTGGAGATCTGCTCCTTTCTATACGATAGAATATTGTGCATTTTAATCGAAAACTAGCATTAGGGATTGTGTAGCTGACAAAATATACTGGCACTGACCCCGTTCGTAATAGAAAAATCTGGCGTAAATCTTGTCAAACTCTATTACCTAATGGCAGGAGTATATTCTATATTTACCTGGTTTCCATTTTTCACATCGTGATAGAAAAACCAACGTAGTACTATCAGGTAAGTCAGAAATCTTGGAGTAATACTATATTTTTGTACTTGGATGTTGGTTTAGACGAGTCGCTGTGTAAAACCAAAACAGATCCAACCGTTTGAGTGGAAATCTAAAGGAAGGAAGGAAGGACGGATTCTGGCTACGTCTCCTTTATAATAGGCCTTCAGAATATCTCATGGTGCCTATGAGACCAAAAGAAAGCACGTGACATGCACAAAAACAAAATACTGGGGTTGTTTTCTCCTTGTTTCGTATTATACTGAAGTGAAACTGTTATATGAATTTTTAAAAAAATAATGAGGTTTGAGTGATTTTTAAGCAGATTTCCGCTCACTTTTCTGTCAGTGGCAAATTTTTTTAAAAAATTAAAACAGTGAGTTTAAATTATTGCGGAATTTAAGACAGATTTTGGTTTATTAAAAGTAGTAAATAAAATATATTCACAGAACAGAGACGCATCTTCTCAAAATAGTAAAATGGACAGACAGACTGGTTTACTTAATCTCTGGATACCGAAGTCAACACAAAGCGGGTGGGGAGTTTGGAAAAACAGACTTTCCTCATTATTTATTTTTGTCAGTAAAGTGAATAAATATTTGAAGTCTCGTCTCTTATGAAGTGGGGTTTCATTGTTCAGTGGAAAGTGAAAAGGATGTCTGAGTCAGGTCGAACTGGTGGTAGACATAGTCAAACAAGTCGTCGTTTGAGAACCAGGAAGCCGTTCATTTTGCTCTTTTTAAGATGATTTCCCTTTAATGGCTAAAACAGCCCATCTTGTATAAGAGACGTGGGTATGTTGTTCAGCGCGCAAGATACGCTGCTTTGAAGATTTAGACCATAATACCAGATGGATAAACGGCCTTGATTTATTTCATTCTTTAGATATTACTACTGAACAGATGGACGGACATACAGCCTCTAGGTTCTTGACTGACTTAAGAGGTGGGGAGGGAGGCAGGGCGCGACATCACGAGATTTACCAAACCTTTAACCTTTGCAAACGAGAACGTGGCAAAGGTTAACCACCATCTGACGTTACTTCCTGTTGGCGCAGTACAAAACTACAATCGAACCCACGACAAGCATTTCTCCTCTTTATGAGTCTAGTATTTTCATAATTTTGCCCTAGCGGGCGTATTATTTAGATCCGGACGAACTGTACTTGATGACCGACTCGCTTGGCTAATTCGCGAAACCACGATGGCCGAGCGCGCGACCGTTCTAGCCACCACACACGCACAACTTTACATCGCAGTTGGAAACCTGGCCCGAATAAACTGCTAAGAGCGGACAAACAGAAAATCCGTCCTGAAAAATTTTCAGCTCAATCGGTTATTATTGTTATTAATAAGAAGGGAATTTCTGTAGAAATACTAGCTCAATGACGAAGATGGCCGTGTCAGTTTTCCTAACATCCTTTCGTGATGTGTAACACGCTAGGCATCAAACCATTAATATATCTGGCTTGTTTTTGTAAAAAAAAAAAAATACGACAGACACCGAATCAATATATTGACCACCAGAATCTACGGTTTGCCATTTCTCTTATTCTCTCTCTCCACATTAAAGAGAGAGAGAGAGAAATCAAGAAAAACCTGCTATTCCACCGACTTGTTCAGTTTAACGTCCTACAACTATAGACCGCTTATTTACTGCAATCTGGTGCAATATTGCGTAATGGCTTAATTGAATTATTCACAAAACAACCAACTATAAAGGATTTCTTAACATTCGGATAAAACACGTTGTTATTTAACCAATTTTTGCAAGTCGCAGATGTTTCGTGATACGGATTTTATTAGGAACAGCGATTACAATAGCAGTTAGTGCAAAACTAGCGGCTCCACGACCATGGCCTTGGTTTTTAAAGAAAGTCACCTTTTAAGTCTTAAATTATAAAATGACGTCTCTCAGGTACGCAGTTTCTGCCACAGTCACGCGCCTAATTAAGCAGAGCTGTGTATGTTCTCTACTGCACCTATTTTCTTTTTATTGAATAGCCTATATATGGACATCGATATTTTGCGATTGTCGTCGCTTTTCTTTGGTCTTTGTCGTGCAAGAATTTTTCTAAAAAATGTTTAAAAGACGAACCGATTCATATTGCATGAGAACAGAGCAATATTCTTAGGTAGTAGGGAGTTAGACAGGAGCATCTTCTACCACCTTATTAACAGTAGCAGAACTAAAGAGTCAACCTACGTTTCGAAGATAATTCCTTATCGCCCATCATCAGGGTGAAAAGCGACCGATGATCTATTCCTTTCTTTTACAAATGGCCAGACCAAGTGCTAAGCCAGGGTCCTGGTGGCTGTTAAGCTTAAATGTATTTTTTAAAAAAATTTTTCGTTTTTTTTTTACCAACGCTGGAATATTCCATCTACACCATCACTACATCATCTGGAGCGATCTTCTTGGGTCGAGTGTTATTACTAAGCTGTGGCTGGGGACTGGAAAATTCTCGAAATGCACTTTTACCTAACCATTGACGATTGGTGATATCTATTTATTTTTTCTTTATCTGTTGAAGGCTTAATATTTTCTGACCGTTCTAAATTGTATTATGTTTCTCAGTATTTTCCGTGTCTTGTACAAAATTTCGCTTATTATTCGCATATGTATTTATTTAGCAGCTGTTGGTTCTTGAATCGCGAGTTTCTTCTGCTGGCTACATTTGAAGTTGTGTCATCCTAAAGTGATCAAAAACCACCGAAAACTACCTTATTCCAGCGCATCACTAGCCTTCGTTTTTAACTGTATACAGGTGACGGATGTTCTTTACATTACCAAATTTACCGCTTTTCTCTAAAGAATAGAAAAACGGGTGAATGAAATCGCTAAGATTTTACTGGATTTCTTTTAGTCAAACGTGAGTTTGTGGATGCCGGGTACGTGAATAACTCGCAGTTCCTGTCGAAGCGTATCAGTAAATGCCACAGAGTACCATTTCATGGATTAAAAATATATATGTACATTGATTATGAACCCGTCTCCTATTTGCGAATATATCTGAATCTTGTAAACCCGCCTGTGATAGATGATGGCATGTCTTTATGTAGAAATTAAAAACTGAAAAACGAAATTTTATAAATTAAAAAAAGTGTAAATGAAAAAAAATTATAAACGGAGTGTAGTATATGTTCGATGTAGGAGCTCTTTCTGAAGAGGAGTTACAAAAGGTATCTGTTAACATCCCAAAAAATCCCCATAGAGATCTGATTACCAGCCTTCTTATTTTAAAACGTTAGCTGTAAAATAATAATAATAATAATAATAATAATAATAATAATAATAATAATAATAATACTAATAATAAAGAAGAAGAAGAAGCAGAAAATCCATATCGGGGGGAGTTAAAATCCCAAATGATGGATATTACGTATGTAAAGCTTATTAACATAGATGCGGAAAAAACAAAGTTCAAGAACTCGATTCAATATGGCTGCAACATCCGACATGAAACGTATTTGTCCTTCATCGCAAGCAGTGATAGCAGTCTCGGTCTATTCTGGTTTAGTTCAGATTTGATATCTAATTCTCCGTTGCCCGTACTCTCGTGAAATCGTGTTGTAGAACAGACAGCATAGGAACGAACGCTTGCTCGGAGAATTCTCGGCTAGCATCTTTACACCTGGACGGGTTTTCTGTGTTGTGTAAACGCACAGCCAGCGCCATCTACTCGAACTTAATCTCTTGCGTACTAGACCGGGTAATTTAGCGCATTTAGAGATTTGGTCCGGCGTATTTCGGCCATGAGTAGGGGATTTGCGCCCGGCTCGGTGAAGACGCTTCTCCCCGAGGGGTGTGGTGGTTGGTACTCTGTCTGGAGGACGTCTCGCCGGGAACCAGGGTCCCCGACCCCGACCGAACCTTTTGGTTTCGACACCCAGACACCATTCGCTGCACATATGCGCCTCGGGGCTTAGAAAAAAATAGAGTAAAACCCGAGAGTTGTCTGCTGTCCTCGAGCCGAACCAGAAGACCGAGTGGTTCGGTCTCTGGTTAGTCTCCTGCACCCCCTAGCGAGCGCGACTTGGTTCGCGTTCACCCTGACTGATTAGTAGTTTGGTTTTCAAGTACACACGAAAAACAAGTAAATTATAACAGAACTAGGACAGACATAATCGGTGATTAAATGGAACAAAAAATAAGAGAAAGAAATTAGATTCTGAAATGTTTGGAACGAAACAAGATTTCGTCCGTTTAATTTACCTCTGTGTGTGTGTGTGTGTGCGTGCTGATTTGTACCTTTCCATCGAGATTTCCTCCTCGTAATCTATTTCTGTACCCGTGATGTTTGTTCACAGATGACCCTGCAGAATCTCGCAATTGAAAGAGAAACAATTGTAAGACCTCTTCAGTTTTCGATGATGGGTTATATCAACAATCTGCAAGACCTACTTCTACTTCTACTTTCACATGTTTCATGAAGTACACGACATTTACTGTATATTATTATTATTATTGTATTCTCGGCTAACCCTTTACATTCCGGTGTTTATGCTTTACAACAATTACGGGAGAAGCAGAAGGAAGTAGTTTTCTGCAGCGAAAAGAAGTACAAGAAATGGATAATGTGTTTAAGGAGAATTCTGCTATAAGGCAGGCATTCAGGGGTTCAGGGCTGAAACCAGATTTTGTCAACTTGTGCGTCCAACGAACATCGCCAAGACAAATGGTCGGGCAGAGTAACGGAGGAGACTTTGGATAAAACCGTAACCTTTGCGAAGAAAAAGATCGTCTGTGTGCGAAATAAGTCGGGACCATCTGACGTCTGCCACTAATGAAAAGTGACTTCAGATGATACTTACTGGAGCATTAACAGGCAGCTTTTTCGTTCAAACAGCTAGAAAAGTAGGAGAAATTTTGTTTCGACCAGGGGTATGGGGAAATATTCCAGACCCCCCTGTATAGACGAGGCGAATGATGTTTACTAGCCGCGAAATAGCCTTCTGAGAGAGAGAGAGAGAGAGAGAGAGAGGAGATGGAGAGAAGATGGAGAGAGAGAGAGAGAATCTACTGTACAAACGAGATACCGACTTAAGTGTGTACATTTTTCGCTGAAACTAATTCGTTAAGAATTTACAGAAAATGGAGGAAACAGATGCGTTGATGTCTAATATGAACACGAAACCGAAAAATACGCTTTTCAAAAAAAACAAACAAAATGTTAGCAACAACCTTATTTTAGATTTAAAAGATTTTTCTAACCTTTTGATTAAAACATAAAGCTCTAGCAGAATTAGAAAACAAGCAAAAGTAATTTTCCCTAAAATACAAAAGGGAAAGCAACAGAAACAAAACCAGCCGCCTCTCCCATCAGGGAAGTGCCATCTCCGCTCCTTGCTGTCTGCCATACCCTGACCTCCGCTAGAGCTGCCCCTTCTCCTCAGCGCGGGCGGTCGTACATTATTTACAGAAAATGATATGCATGTATGTGTGTGGAAACGTCTACGTGGGATAATTAAAAAATAAACGGAGTTAACAGAAAGAAAAAAAAACTATGAATTAAAAGGGATAAAAATGTCTCCCTCTGACACACGAAATAAAGGATCGAGTTAAATAGGCCGGTCGCGAAGGGATAACCTACACCTGTTCTCCTCCGGCGCTAACCTCCAGTCGCGAGATCACGTGAATCAGAGGTCAGTGACGTCAACCAGCGGTCGTCCCCTACCCCCCTCGGAGGATCTTATGTCACCTGTCATCACCAATGACGGACGTACGCTACCCGCAGTGGAGACGAGTTCACCTACTCGTCACATTAGTAAAACAAAAAACCGCTTTCATCTTAGTTACTTCCAAAAAAAATTATGAAGACTGAATTGTCAAGCGCAGAAGCAATGATAATAGAGACACGGCTAGTTAGTGTCAGCTGGTCACTTAGTGCGTATGGCTGACACCAGACCACTAAACTGTCTGAAGTGAGGCCTGGCAAACATCCCTGTGAATGGTCAATTCAAGGGATATAAGGACTGGCTAATGGCCAACTTACAAAACTGCGAAGAGCAAGAAGCTTGTGGCAGAGAGCAGTGACAAAAGATGATTCGTGTTGGTGAAGCAAAGACTGATGCTGACCGCATCCAAGGGACCAAACAAGAGAAAACCCTAAGAAAATCACGAAAAAAACCAAGTATTCATAAAATGTTCTGGGCAACGCGAGAACTTTCCTTGCTAACTTTGAATTGTAGAGCTACTCGAAGATTCTTAACCAAAACCAGTTACAATGGAGATGCTGGAAATGTTGGATGTCCATCATTGACGACGATGGACAACCACTCTCGTGTTGATTCTGGCCACTAGGTTTTACCTTTTTTTCGCCATGTTTCCACCCCTCCAGCCTTAATAAAGACAGATAACAAATAAGACTTGTACTCTTTTTCTTTTACTTCTTGAAATTACTTTTCCCAACGCTGGCAAATCAATTTATTTTAATCTCTCTCTCTCTCTACATATATATATATATATAATACCACGGGGGGTATCGTGGAAACGTTATAGAGAACCCGACATACTTCTTCACAACGAAGTGCGTCTGTTTTCAGGTAAATGTGAGAAGTTAGGGAAGTTTTTTCAAAATATTATCAATAGTTCCCTCTACTCAGTCTGCATCTACAACAGCACTTCCATTCGACAGTCTTACCGTGCCTCGCTTGCCTTTGGTATCCTTTAAACTGAGAAATTTCTGTCTAAATACCCTTTTATTATTTTCCTTGTGCTTTATTTCAGCTTTAATTATATTATTATTATTATTATTATTATTTTATTATTATTATTACCGTCATAATCAGCATCAAAGACTAGTTTCTTTGTAGGTAATCATTTTTCCAAGATGGAAGAAACTGTATATCTCGGGGAAAACTGCCAGCAGTATTTTCTGTTTCCAAGCCTTCGCACTAGTCAGTCATTGGTATATTTTTGGTCATTGTTAGTTTACCTTAGTTAGTATGATCAAAATTATAAGTAGGGGAGATCGGGACTAGCTACAGGGGTAAGTTATTAAATAATCAGTAATTCCTAATTAATCGTGCAGATGAGGCTTATATTATCAGTATCATCATTGCTGCATTGCCATCTTGTCGTCATTTATATGAATGCAAACTTTATCAAGAGTCGCGCATCACGTTCGTGTTATCGCACTCATCCGACCAACAACATTAAGATGCAGCTAGTAAAACCGAAAGGCGTTTCTTTATCTAAACATCGCTCTCTAAAACGATAGAAATCACGCTGACATCTCGTGGAAAACGTGAACGGGAAGAAGACGAGAGGCAAGAATCTTCGGCGAGCTTTGTCTTTTTCTCCATTATGGATTTGCTCACGTGTTTTTCCCGTGGAAATTCTGAGCCACAAAATCAGTCCTCAAACGTCGGCGAATGTTAACTTTGGCCCGGAAAGAAGCCTTGGGGGGGGGGAGGACAACATGGCGGGATCTGTCCAAACCGAGGAGAGTGAGAGGGTGGGCGACACAAGCAAAATAATGGCGGTCTGGGTTGTACATTCTGTAGCTGAGCTCCCTCCTCTTGGGTTAGGGCCTAAAACCAAAGCTTATCGTCATTTTGATGATAATGATGAGGATGAAATGGTGTGGAAATAAAAAAAATTGAAAAAATATTCCAACAAAAAATTTTTTTTGACTCAAGAAAATCTTTGTTCAACCAAAAACGGCAAAAGTATACACAGCAGCTAAATAATAACTAACTTTACACACACACACACATATATAACACATATGTATATAAATCCAGAATTTTCTGTAAAATTTTTCTTCCCTCTCATCTGAGGAGGAAGCTATTTATTGTCAAATCTGAGCGCAACTGTTTAAGATTTAGAAAAAGCAAAAATATTCCAACAGAAATGTTCAGGACAACAAACACCAAATCTAACTTGTCTTGCGTAAACATTTATCCATTTGGGAAGTCTGGGCATTTCATCTCAGTGAATTTTGCTTATATTCCTGTTTTTAACAATTTCAGATGTTTCTAAATTCTTCAGAAATTGAATTAAAAAAAAATATTTGCGAGAAAAACATGAAAAAAAAAAACGTTTAAAAATTTGTTTTAAATAAATATGCACAAAAAACAAGATACTGAGAGAGAGAGGAGAGAGAGAGAGAGAGAGAGATGGGAGGAGAGATGGGGAAGAGAGATGGGGAGGGATAGAGAGGGGGAGAGAGAGAGATGGGGAGAGAGAGAGAGAGAGAGATGGAGAGAGAGAGAGAAGATGGGAGAGATGGGGAGAGGAAGGGATAAAGATGGGTAGAAAGAGAGACGGGGTGGGGTGAGATGGGGTTAATTTTTTTTCTGCATGAATGCTAAATAACAATCTATTAAAAATAGATACAAATATGCAATAATAACGAATTTCAAAAGAAATATTTATTTGTGAAATATATTGGCAACCTTCCAAAAAAAAAAAAATGATCTTTTTTTGCTTTTTCCTGTTTCACTAATAACAAGAGAGGTCGTTATTTAATTTACTTCACACACACACAACACACACACATATGTGTGTGTCCTGGTGAACGTTTTACGTCTCATCTTCGCTTCGCTCCGTCATGACCCTGCTTTTAAATTATTAGAACTTCTAATGGAATAATCTTCCTTAAATCTGTTCTCTCTCTCCATCTCTCTCTCTCCCTCCCTCCCCCCCTCTCTCTCTCTCTATCTATCTATATATCTCTCTCTCTCCATCTCTCTCTTCCCTGTTAGTATTATTACTTTAGCTTTTGTCTGTTCTTTTGTTTGCTTTTTAAAAAAAATTCGATTTCCAAAACACCACCACGAGTGTCGTCAGTACCCGATTCATCCCCCCTTCCTGTCTCTGTTCTCAGAAAGTCTTCACACCTTGTGCCGCTCCTTGGACGATCAAAGATTCACTCCTCTTTTTTTCCAGTAACAAAATTTTTGGTGTGAGCAGTAAACAACAATCCAGTTTTCCACAAAGACAATTTTCAATAATAATAATAATAATAATAATAATAATAATAATAATAATAATAATAATAATAATAATAATAATAATAATAATAATTCTTTATTTGTTCTTTAACTCATAGAGAAAGCCATTAAAGCTGCATCCATTTCGTATTAGCAAAACTAGTATCGGATTACTCATGCAGGGATAGCTAGTATTTAATAGCTATTTTAAAAGGTGCCGTTTAATAGCTGCATCTTCTGTAAAAAAAAATTAATTAAATAATAATGGAATTTTTTAAAGAAAAGAGTTGTTTTTCCGAAGGATTTACGGCCGGGACCCTGTAGAAAGAACTTCAAAGAGACGACGACGACGACTGGGTAGTAGGAACCATAAAGGAGAAGAGTCAGTTTGCTCCTGTACGACAGGGAGGTGTAGAATATCAGCGATATCGCACGAGCTGGGCGATATGTTTGCTCAGACCTTGTCGCCGATCCACTCGTTATGGAGGTTTTTCACGATGTTGTCCTTCCCTTTTATAAATTGCTTTTTTTTTTTTCCATTTCTTACAACGGTTTCCTTTTGGAGAAGACATCTCGATGGCAGCGCCCTCTACAATCCAGAAGTTTCTACTGTTTTACCCAGAATCCCGCGAAGTGGCCAGAAGAAAATAAATAAGATTAATTAATTAACAAATAAATAAATAAATAAATAAATAAATAATGGCTTTAAAAAAAAAAAGTGGGAACCGACCATGCGAGCGAGAACGTTTCCCATTTGAAAGCATTCAATGTATTTACTTGTACTCTCACCTCCGCACCCCTTTCCCGCCATCCAAGCAGATGGTTCAGGGCAGGTGATGCGGCGATAGTCCATGATCGATAGCACGGTTTTCACCCGCCCTTCTCGTCGTCTTTGTTCAGCCCACCTGCGTACCTTCGTTAAGCCCACTTTCGAATTTCCCCCGCAATTTTTCCTCTCTCTTTTTTCGTTCGCGCAATACCGCGCCATCGCAATGTCGTTTGCTCGGCGGCAAATGATTTTTTCCCGCCCCGTGAGGTCAATCACCTGGTCAGATTATTACGCCGCCGCCCTGCAGAAATTCAAGGGGATTAAAAAAAAATAAATAAATAAACAAATCGATGCTGTAACTTTAATTATCTGCAGACCAACAAGTGATAATCGCCCTCTCTTCTCTCTTGGTGCATTATTCAGCCAAAAATAATGAATAGAAGTAAACAAATTCAGGGATTTCTTTAAACACAAACAAGTACCGCGCGGAAGAATATTAAGAGCAAACATTTTTTTTTAAAAATAAAAATAGTTCCTTGAAGATAACTGACCCGCGACGGATACGGTTCAAGACGAAAAATAATTCTAAAGGGAAATGAAACTAAAATGGAAATGTTAACTTTATATGCTGTTGCACTTTATGCCCTCTTAACCATTTTGTTAAAAAAAACAAACAACAACAACAACAAAAAAGCTAGTAACTTATCTATGGGTATACATCAAGTTTGATACTCGTATATCGATGGCCAAGGGTTACATGCCCGCCCCTTGCAAGGCCACTAGGTGTCGCTGCAGAAAGCGAAAGATAGTTCATGGTTGCCCCGGAATACGAAAACGAAAACAACAACTCACTAAGAAATCCGACCGACCAGTCTATGCATTTGGCGTTCTGCTAAACCTGGCAGGGCGGCGATTCCCATTCGACAGCCATCAGCTCTGGTTAGATGTACCGCGTTGTTCATGGAAGCGTAAACATCAAACGTCCGTCAGGGTCCCGCTACACAATGACGCCGCTAATAGATTAGCTTCAAAGAAGAAAGAACCTGTCCGCTTACCGTTTGCCGCCGCTGGCGGGAGGGAGGAGAGAAATCGACTGGCCTGATAGTTTCGAAACCTGTTTCTTTTATTATTGTTTTCTACATGTGCATTATTAATATTTATGTAAATCAATAAAATAAGACTCTCTAATTTTTTTTTAAAGTTTAAAAAGTGCAGCACCCAGAAACGATCTTTCTCTCGTCGCCCTCCATCCGAACAAGGGATCCCGACCGGCCGGCAGGTGGCATTAGATGCGTGCGTTACACATATTTCTTAGACGGGTATGTCTTCGTAATAAGCTGGAGATTTGCCCTAGACATTCATAAATAAAACGACCGCGAAAGCGTTCAGATAGTTCGAGCAAGGTATCATCGAACCGTCATAATCCACGTTTCCACGTCTGAACGATTCCAAACAGCGCAGCTTTCTTGGCAGTCAGAGGAGAGGACAAAACACCGGAAAACTTTGCTTCAGCCGTCACACGAAAGCCCTTTCGCACAGAACGACGATCGCTGTATTTTTGCATGCAGCTTGTTAAAGAATTTCGAGAAAAAATACAAATAAAAGGCAGATAAATAGCTGCTTTCCAAAAAATATATATATACATATAAATAAATAGTTCTCGACGATTCTAAGCAAGATTAGTTCCAATAACATGGGATGACATGAAATAGAGTCTAAAGGATATTACGACGATCCAGAGGATTAAATATCAGATTGGACCCACTTGTGTCCATCTCTTCTCTTCTGTCTCGCCCTCTCTATATTTTCTCCTTCTCGTCTCCAGCCTCTTCCCTCTCTGCCACTCAATAATGTCTATATTATCAGAGGAACATTGTAATTTCCTGACAATAATCCGAAATATTTGATTCCATTGCCACAGTCAGGATAAAATAACCGTTATTAATATTTAAATGGAGAGTATTTCAAAGAGTTAGTAATAAACGCCATTCCACTGAAAAGAAATGTCGGTCAGTTTGTGTTTTTGCATTTTACCCACCACGTCAACATCAGCACCATCTTCTCCGCATACCCTGGAGTCGGCTGCATACTCGCATTCGCTGTGACTTTTCTATCGCCAGCAAAGCACCGAGGTAATCTGGCATGAAGAGCGAGGAAGTCTGGAGGTTGAAAGCGGAGATGGACTGGCCTGATGTTTCCATGGGTTGGCCATAATCAGCGGAACGACACAGGTACAACCTTGTCACCTAAGGCCTCGATACTCGCTCTCCATCCTGATAGTAAAGCGTATTCTTGGACTTCGCTGGATGGAAAGGTTTTTATCCTGGCGCATAAGAAAGTTTAGCTACACCGACGTTAACGGCACGGATGACGGAAGACAGCCCTGTCAACGGCCAACAGAATTCACGGCGGCCATCTCGCTCTCCCCAGACACGGGACATCTTTGGTATAAATAAGCCTGGTCGCCTACGTACGACATCGCCAACCAGCGCCTCAAACACCTGTCCACCATGGAATTAAAAACTAAACAAGTATTAGAGACGATTAGCACCTCATTGGTGTTAGTGCTTGTGATGAAGTTTTAAGAAAATCAACAAAAAATAAAAGCTTTAATGAATCTGCAGTAGAGCGCCAAAATTGTTCTTGTTTTAACTGATACAATTAGACTCACTGCAGGCTGATACTAAAGATTTCTTTGATTAGCGACCACGTTGGACAATAAAGTCAACTCTTGTGTGTCGGTTATTTAGCCATCTCCTTTGTCACTTGTCGAGCTTTCCACAATTCCAAGAAATCTATGTACATGTCTATATTATAGAAATGTCTTCCGCTTTGTTTCTCAGGTCCTGCGCTCTTTAAAAGAAGTTTTCTTGTATATAAAAAAGACACGAGGCGTTCGAAGACATAATTAGCATCCTACCAGACAAATAAGTAAAAACGTATAACAAAAAAATTCCAGATACAGTGCCCTGCCATAATAAATTGGTTGCCTGTTGTTATCACAATATAGAAAGGCAAAAGAAAGAGTAGAATTATTTTGTTAGTATTTGATTGAACCACTATTTGTGACACTAAGAGTCTCTGCTATATTTGACTCTGAATGGACGAAACTTCAGCAGCATTTGGTCCAGGTTCTTTCATATCTATGTCAGAGATTCGTTTTATTCTTTCATATTGGTGAGACGTAGATCCATATCAGAACTTTAAGGCCACCCAATGAAGAATGCCTTGATTCCTCTTCCACAGAGTGGACGCTCAAGGTGTGTGACATTTAGTGGTAAGGCCTTGAAGAATGTAGGTATCGAATCTCAGAATGCCTTGTTGACAGAATGGTAGCCGTGCCTCTAAAATGGCAATGAATTTAGCAGAATTGAGAAGTCTTTCCATAAACACCAATTCTGTCCTTCAACCATGCAAGATTACAGCCCATATCCACTTCCATACTTGTCCACGGGCTAAAGGTTTTGAGGTTGAAGGTCTCTGTTAGATCTTTCCCAAACGCAGGTATTCTTTTTGTAGCCAAGTAGGTGGAACAGCCGTGTGGTTTCACTGATGAAAGCCTCGGTGTCGCTTTTATTTTTAAACAGCAGTGACATCTATTCATTTATTCGGCGAACTTCACACCGTAATGGCCACAGATCCACGAGAAATATCGAGATCTCTGTCTGTGACTCTGGCCTCACTCTCACACAGCCCTGATTATAATTCGACCTCGGTTAAACGAGTAAATATCGGTTATCCCCCCCCCCACCCTAGGCGTATATGCCACAGTTGCACCTGAAATACATGAATTTCGGTCAGATACATTTTTGAGAGCTAGTTTATAGGGCAGGGCGAACCTTATAGAGTCAATCAACTTCGATAATCATTAAAAAGAAAGATCGAGAAATAATACAACATTAGACTGCATTAGAATCAATATATATATATTTTAATTTCTATATTTCGTTTGCATGTTTGGGATGATAATTTTGCTACCTCGCATTCAGTTTTCTCCGAGACTATTCATCAGAATTCACAAATCTTTTGCTCTTTTTATTTGAAGTAACCTGATTGAACACATGGCTAGAAAAATTTTGCATATTTTACACCTTTTTACTTGTAGCTATTACCAACTTTAGATAATTAAACCCAAACTTACAGGTAACACGATTTTCCTATCAAATTTGAAAAAATATTGTCAGTCTGCATTCCAAATTTGAAGGCAATTGGTTTTTAAAACCCCAAGAAAGTTATGAATGGCAGAAAATTACAAATACCTTTAATAATAATAATAATAATAATAATAATAATAAATAAATAGACTCTAATTATCATCTAGCAGAAATCAGATGAAAATTTTCGCATTATAGGTTAAAATATGAAAATTGACGATTGCCTAAAAAATATGGAGTATTTAAAAATACAAAAAAATAAGTAAACAGCAGCTTCCATAGAGTGGATATTAACATATGGTTTCCATCTCTCTACAACTGCCAGCTACTTCACTCTTTCTTCCCTGTCAAGCTATGGCCGACGTCAGTGGCGAATCCCCCCAGTTATAACAAGTCACGAAGTGCCCTCGGCACAACTGTTAAAAAATCAGAAAATACGTCTGTGTTTGGGGGATGGGCTGGCATAAGCGCAAAAATAAACAACACAGATGTGTCTCGTTAGAAATAAATACATCCAATAAAACACTTTGTTATAGTAAATAACTGATCTAATGGCATCGCTAGATGATTGTTGTAAGATATATACAGACGTATAAAACGTAATATCGGATAATGGCGTTAGGTTTAGGGGCCGCTAGCGTATTGTTTTTTCACGGTTTGTTTCTCTAAAGTGTTGCAATTTTCGCTGACATCTCGCAAAAAAAACAGACTATTTCATCCATCGCGTAATAGGCAAGTTCTGTTAAAGGCGACACCCCATGCGCCGTCTCGGACATCTATCTAATCATCCGCCCGTGAAAATCTAGTTCGCTTATTATCAAACAGAACAGAACTAAATTAAATTCAAAATTATAATTTTAAAAAGAACCGAATTGCAGTTTGAACAGAAGACGAAATCTTTTAAATCCTACAAAGAGGGAGAGAGAATCAAACAACAAACGTATGTATGTATGTACCTTAAAAGGCGCTGCTTCAACCACCAAAGAAATATCTTTAAAATAATGCTAAAGATGAACTCTGATTAAGCTAATCCTTTTGAGGTAACCGATAAATTAAGTTTCAAACCCTGGAATCGCTGAAGCTTTCGCATAGTTCCAGCGCTATCAGACAAAGTATAGCCGAATCTTCTCGTAGAACTGTTTAATTCTTTAACAACGTAGCAAATGTGCTGTTCATTGGGATCGGAAATTTGAGCTTTTAAGACGAACAACATTTTTCCGGATATTCATAAGAAGTGAGAAAATTTTAAAGGCAAAAAATACATAACTAAAATACGGGGTTTGTCCTCAACACGAGAGGAACAAAAGACGACTCCGCTAACATCAGATATTGCAGTAAAAAAAAAGTAACACTGGCAATATCTCTGATGGAGCGGCTGAAGAAGAGAGTAAACGATACTCAGTCTTATGTACATATATCAGTGAGATGCTGCTAATTCAGCTAGTCTAGAAAACTGATAGCATCAGCATCACTAGGAGTAAACGTGTCGCCCAAATATGTTGAGGATGGAAATATAGAAATGGGATATTTTCCCGGAAAAGTGATGATATAGAGAAATTATAAAACTGACCGAAAAGATCTCGCTTCGTCGGCAGGGAAGCTTTTATGCAGCTCGTGGGTAACGAAGACGTCCTCCGCTTCTAACAAGTTTGGAATTTCGATGTTTAAGAGGAGACCTAAGTTCTCAAAATAAATAGTGGGCTTTGGTCATCCATACGTATAAGGTAAATGCAAGATCTGGGTCAGCGTCAGATGATAAAAATGTTGTAATTTCATGATTAATTAATGGCAAATAAAGTAAAATACAGAAAGAGACAAACGCAGGTAGGTAAACTCACTGTTTCTTACGGATGAATCCTGTTTGACGAGGAAAAAGACCCCATCTTAATTCTCGTCGAAAAGCATCAAGTTTTTCAGATGATTATAAAGAAAAATTACTGTTTTGCTACTTATATCTATAATTATTATACTTATATACATGACAACTGTTTTATAACACGTAAACAGAAGTGGAATTGCATCTGAATTCAGAATCGGTTTTGTAAGATGATTTAAAATAAACAAACATATGTAACGGAAAACAACAGCATCCATGAGAAGTACAAGTTGCTCCATTAAAGAAATGAACATTTTGTAGTTTACTTTCAGCAGGTTTTTTTTTGTTGTTGCTCAGTTCCACAGACGGATAAAATACAAACCGATAAATTTATTGCTGCTCTCGTGTTATTTATTTTACGTTTGTGGGAGAGAACACGAAAACACCTGCCGAACTCCGGTTCGTTACACGTGTTCCGCGCAGGCGCAAAAACCAATTTCTATGTAGGTCAGATGTTGTACCGGAACCAAATCTGATATTCGAGATATATATATATATATATCGTCATGGTTTCCATAGTTATAGCGTGATGGTTTGTAACTGAAGCTAATCACTACTGGATGAACTCACAATGTTAACTGTACCTGCCCCTTCCTCGAGACGTGTCCAGTTCGCTACCTAATCCGAATCCAGCGATAGAGGAGCGTCATACGGGTACCGCCATTAGAATCTGATCCCTTATTAGGGATCCAGATCACGTCGTATAGTTAATTTTAGCCATTAGAAAAGTACGGGGAGAGGAAGAAGCCGTCATGGATCACGCACGACTCGGCTGAACCGGTCGTCGGTAAACCAGCCCCTCCCCCCCTTAACTGTTATTAGTTATGGTTTCTATTCTGTTAGCTGTAGATGGTTTTACAACAGTTGTCCCTGCCCCACCCGGTCACATGACTACCACGTCACGTTCGAGACGTGGACCGACCCCCTGCCGTACTTTCATTTTTAGCTTGGGTTTAGCTGTGTCCCCCCCCTCCGCTTACCTTTCTGTACCAGGTCCCAGACAAACGGCCGGGGCTACGCCTGGAAGAATTGCCAGGCTTTGAAAAGAGAGCAAGCAGATAGACAAGTAAAATGATGCAGAGAGAGAGAGAGAGGAAAGGAGCTGAGGGACCACAGAACCCCAACAACAGGCCGATGATACATCAGAACGTACAGCTTTAAGAAAAACAACAACAACAACAACAACCACCGCCGCCCTTTCCCTTCTGTCACTTATTTTTGGAATTTCTAATACCCTGGAGGCAGCACGAAACCCCTTTATGGACGGCCTCCTGTTCGCTCTTAGTTGTTTCGATGTTTAATACCCCTATAATACCCCAACCCACCAGCCAGCCAGCCAGCTCCCTGCTTGCCCTCGTGCGGGTACATATCGTCGTCGTCGTCTCCAGACCCCACGTTTCGGGGTCCGAGTCCGGGTTTTAACACACCTCCCTGACCCGGCTGAGTGTTTTTTTTTTTTTTTTATTTCTGTCGAATAAGGAAAAATCCCAGCCCCGACCGACCCGATCTACGAGCCCCCGGGAGAGCAAACAAGGGCGGACCGCCGTCCAATCACATCCCGGGCGAACCGAGTCAACACGAATTCCCCCCTCAGGTTCATTGTCAGGGGCCAACTTCGCGCCAGCCAGGTACCTCGAGCGGCCCTCGCTAATCCACAGCTCGCCGTTAGGTTCGCTCCACCCTTTATAAACACCCCGACCCCCCCCAGCTGTCTGGAGCGGGGCGGCCGGTGAGAAACATGGACGCAATGACCGGGTGACCGGGCGAGTCCCGCTGACATACTTTTCGCCGCCAAATGCCGCGAGAGCTGAGCCAGCCACATCACCTCACACACACACACACACCACACACACGGAACCCTGTTGCTGGGAGATGCTGAATAAACAAAAAATTGTGTTTTTCTTTCTTTCTTTACAGCGTCACGAGAAAAGCCGAGTATCTCGCAGGGGCTACAGGTGTCGGGGAAGCCGGTTTATTGAGTTTCGTATTTGTCCAACTGCGTGACCCCTAATAAAGTCCAGAGAGCAACGCACAAGAGGTGTGCTTGGCCCTGTTTAAAATTAATACATCAGTAATTTGTGACTGTTGCTGTTTCTTGTATCCCTCGTTTGCATGCAAGCATACCCTCTTCCCCACATACCCATACCCTCCCTCCATACACCCAACACACATATACCCTCGTCCTCAACACTCATACACCCCCTAACCCTCTTCCCCAACACTCATACCCTCCCTCCATAAACCCCATACATCCCCACACACCAATACCCTCTTCCCCAACGCTCATACACTCCCTCCACACACCCATACCCTCTTCCCCAACGTTCACACACCCCCATACACCATACACTCCCTCCACCCAACGCTCACACACTCCCTCCATACACCCCCACACATTCATACACTCCCTCCACAGATCCATACCCTCTACCCACACACACCCCCTCCATACACCCCACACACCTATACACTCACTCCCTCCCACACCCAGAAATATACGCTCACACATGCAATCGTGCACACTTACACCCAATCACAGGCTTTAAAAGATGTTTATAGTTAATTATTTTGCTGCCCCTAAATTATAATTTACCTATTTAATTAACCACCGTTAGGTCAGGTACTAACTAGGACAGATGTCTCTTGTAAAGAAACCAGATGAATTTATCAGGCAGCAGAGTCAGAGGTTTTCTAAACCCAACAATGTAACTAAAAACACTAACACAGCTAGAAAAGTATTTATTGATGAACATTAAAAATACTGAGACATTTTTCTTATAAACATTCAGTTAATAAATTATGTAAATTATCCGTCCACTTATTATCATCATCATCATTATTATTATTATTTTTTAAAAGAATTTTATTCTTACATCCAGCAAATTAAAAATGTCATTTAATGCAGGGGACGCGACTCGTCAACTAGAAAAACATTTGAAACCGTCCTAAGGGAAGTAACTCTTGTAGAGATAAAGAGAATGGGCTAGCAGCCAAAGGGTTCGAAGAATGTATCCTTTTAATGGATTAACCAGCGCAATCTGGTGAAATTACGAGATTATAGTGGCATTGACACAGAAATAGTTTTCTGCTACTGCACCCGCCAGATAATGGTGGAGACCGAATCACCACAGACTCCTCCTGTACCAGCCCCGCCCACAGCCCCTGACGGAGGAAGCAATTTTAACAAAGGGCGAGGTCAATCAAGGTGTGTGTGTGTGTGGTTACGAAGATCGGAAAGGGTTAACTGCTGAAATAGCGATGATGAGGCAAGGACAGGCGATACCTCGGAAGGGGGGTCAGAACTCGTCCGGCCAGCCAATACTCTTTGAATCATCTCCACATCTTTACTGAGCTAATGGGCGCGGAAGGCATCTTCTTCTCCCACCCACTGATGGCACAGAGTCAAAAGCCTTCTCATCTGACTCACTCACTGCACGTGTCCAACCAGCTCTCTCTATTAAGGAGTGCCCCCCGTGTCACGTGATCGTCTCGTTCCTATCCACAAAAGAACAATTTTTCTCCTTTCATTTTAAAAAAACATAATTCTCACAAGAACCAATACCTGGCTGGTCCCATCCATCCCTATCCCTATACGTTAATAAAGCATTCAGAAACTAACTCCTCTTTCACCCGTTAACCGTTTATGATATCCATGATATTACTGGAGTCAAGTAACAGGGAACTTTGCCTATTGTGGAAAAGGTCGTGAATAAAGATGTACCTGGAAGTTTTAATGTCTCTCTCTAGATTGATGTTGACATCCTCTACCTCGTAGGGGCGTCATCAGCATCTTATATCGCGGTGTTGGACCAGAAACACTGGTTGGCTCGGTTCAGTTGCCCTATTAAAGAAAGGACCTACTGAAGCGCTCTTCTGACTAGAAGTGAGGGAAAACCCAAGTAGAATGGACAGGTAGTCATGAGGATATCTGTTCCCTTTCAATACTTTGAAAAATAGCATCCCAAACAAATGTAGGCTAACTGGAATATACCATATCACTCTCTCTCTCTCTGTTGTTTGGGGCATGTGCAAGATTAAATTTTTACACACACCTCATTTACATGAACTGACTTCAGTACATCTTGAGAAATGTTCATTTAACCCCTTGATACTTGTTCCCTTAAAAATGTCACCAAAATCCACTTAAAAAAAAGCGTTTGTCTCCATTTGAAACTTCATCACTTTGGATGGTTGTTTTCTGGAGATTCAACATTTGCATATACTATTAGTGCTTTGAATTTGAAAGTCCATACTAAAGGTAACTGTCCTCAAGCATAGCAGCTGTTTAAAGATCCTAGAATTGCTGATGTCATTTTCTGGAAAATGCTGTTACCTCTAGGTGGAGTAATCCTATAGAACACATCCAGATATCTTTGGTATCCAACCACCAGCTCACCTGTATCAACTGATTTGAGCTTATCATCAAGGTGCACCTTTGATTCACTGTGGCCTATTCCATCAAAATGTTGACTCGACTTCTCCTGCACTTAAATGGTGTCCGTGTCAGTTTGGTAGTTATGTAAGCCATCTAATTTTGTTTGTAGGTAATTTTAATGATCATCTTGCCATCACTGTATGCGATTGGCTACCCTTTTCTCAGCTGATTTGCATTTTTACTTTAGTCAAAGTGGCAGTATGCAGGGATACTCTACTGATGTCTCCTTTAGAACAGACAGAAGTAACATTAGAAGCCCTAGGTTTCCACTTTTAAGGGATTACAGTGCAAACAGCATCTGAAATAAATACAATCATTGTTGGCAGTAAGATTTGCAAACAGAATGTTGGCTGTTGCTTTTAGAGCCTCAAATTCTGTCATGTAATCAATGTAAATTGTACTTGTAGAATGCAACTATAAGGATCAGTGCATTACAGTCATTGAAGCTGACTTTAAAAACAAGACAAAACTAGTGTACTACTGGCAACCATTAGAGATGCTACTGCTGTTTGGAATGCATTTTCAGGTTTTTATCATCAACTGAAAACATCTTTAATCCTGGAAGAAAATAGCTGAAGATGCTGACAGGAAAAGTTTGTATTGAATCAAGCCTTTGGTTGGAATATTTTGAGCAGACTCTGGAGTCCATACTGAAATCACAATACTCACCAATTAGTGTAGAGGAATGCTTCCCAAACCTTAGGATCGTTTTAAGATCATAGGTAAGTGAAGCATCTGGTTCAGGTGACAGACACTAAGAATAGGTCTGTGTATTGTTTTTATTTCGAAACTGTCATTCTGATCAGCTCCAAGTAATCTCAGAAATTTAGCTCCCTAAAAAAAAAGCAGCTTACTGAAATAAAAATCATGGAGTTTAATTATTTCAGATTTGAGCCATACAATGGGTTTGGCCTGGAACAATGCTTTCAATCACAGGTGTCTGATAAGAGAAATCTACTAGCAAAATGACGACGTGTTAATTTAAGAACCAGATAAATGAAGATTTTTCAGACCTGGGAGCGCCTAAACCATAATGGCTTTGTCTCCTTGTAACTATGCAATGACTTTAACATACACGGGTCTTTATCAGCTGTGCAGCGTGTTCTTTCTTGAAGCAGTCATATTAAATCCGAGCACTGACGAGCTCTCTTGTAACCTAGCCATATTCAGTGGCTCCTAAAATCCCTCCCTCCAAAACATTTTTTCTTTCCAATAGGATGCTGAAGCCCAAATCAACCAGGTTTGAATTTCCTCATACTCAGAAAATAAGATTTGTTTCTGAAGTTATTATCACCCCCCACCCACGCACATGCACTTGTCTCCCTTTGTTTGCAGTTTTTCTGCTATAGGTTAGACTACTCAAACTAATTAATATATATATATATATATATGTGTTTATTTAAAGTTTTGAAACTATTTTCAGTATTTAAATAACCTTACCACCATCTCCAACAAAAGGCAGAGCTGCTCGTCTGTGCATAGATCTTCTCCATATTCAGTTCTAGCACTACTATCTATTTGAAAACAACATACACAGAAACACTTAAAAGCATAGTAATGTTTGAACACAGATGACAGATGTGTACTTGTTTTATTTGCTACAAACAAACAAAATTTAAAAAAAAAACAAAATAAAAAAACACTCAAACATTTCTGTTCACTTGACAACTTCCTTGTGAATGTTAACATTTTTAAAAAAAAATGTACATAAGCTCTGAAGGCTAGACAAACAGAACAGAAATCTACGTAAATATGGTAGTGTGTGTACACACATCAAAATACTGCTCATTATGGTCCCTCATCCAGATCACATAGGGAGGGTTGAGCACCAGAACTACCGAGCCTCATTTAAAATGACAAATAGGTACAGAAAGCAGCAGAACTTGGCTGGTTATTGTCTCATACACAAGACACTGGTGTTGTACGGAGGAGAATGAGTTAAGAAGATAAATTAAGGTATTTTCCTTGCTAAAGTAACCATCAATTTTTTTTAAAAAAATTAGTCTTTACATTAATACTTTATGTTTAATTAATATTTTTAGAACTTAACATTTTTTTTTTGAATATCAAAACATCACTCGAGTTAATCTCTGGTTTTTCTTTAAATCTCCCCAACAATTTCTTTTGTGTGGATCTGATTGTAATAAAACGTATTCAGAAAAGTACCCAAAATTAAATGTTTTAATTTGTGTGCTGGACTTGCAAGATTTTTTGATGATTACGTGTTTGAAGATACTGATGATAAAACCACATGTCTGTAAAAAAAAAAAGGACATTGGTCTGATAAGTGTCAGATTTTGCCAGAAATTTCCAATTGTTAAAAATAAAGATCCACATTTTTGATAAATTCAAAAAGGAATTTTTCTCGTGCATTAAAGAGATTTCATATACAAAATGTACAATCGTTGAAATCATATAAAAGGAATACTAGGGAGACGGTTTGTACTTAGCTATCAGGTAGCCTAAATCTTCTGGGATAATTAATTTGTTGTTGTTGTTTTATAATTACTAAACATGAAAGAACAGAAGCAACTGTCGAAAGTTCAGTGCACAGCTTGATATTCATTACATTAGAATTTAATTTTCACTGAGCAAATACTGTTAAAAATAAGACAACATTAAGAATAAATCCAATGAGAAACTTAATATCTTAAACAATTTGATTAATAACCCTGGACAAGTTTGGGAGGTATACAGTTGAAAATCCAGTTACATACAAACATTTGTTTTTGATAATCTCTTTATATAATACTTAGTGACTAGATAGTTGTGTTTAATATAAAAATTCTAGTTTAACTTTGATTAGAGCTAACAGATTTGTAACATTTCCTTTGCTTACAAAAATATTTTTAAAAACTTCATTCAAAATTAAAGCTGAGTACCATTAACTAATGAAGGTAATCATGTCACCAGTAACGTTATATTCAACCCAGAGCTATGTCCATCATTAATATGTCAATGCTCGTTCCTTTACCATACTACTGCATGTAATATGTACACGCACTACGCCACCACGCCTTCTCATGTGATAACTAAGGCAGCTTTGCTTTATACAGACACCAGTTCTGCAAAAATGAAAGGAGCAAAGCATTTCGTAACCAAATAGGTAATAACACCCCGATACATTTATAGTCCAAACCTCAAAAATATTTGAGGATTTAAAGCAGGAAACCACACCGAAAGAGAAATTTAAAGGCAACTTCAAGTGAATATGGCACGCATGTTCTCTGAGCAAAAACGTAATTTGTTAGGATGGTTAGGTGACAAGAAAAGAATAGAGGGAAATGGGAATGAGTCAGAAGTGTTAAAGAAAGAAGAAAGGAGTAAAAACACACAGTTTGTTCAGTATTTACTGAGGTTATTTTGTGTAAATTTCTCATGAGAAACTTCAGCTCCAGGCACGTCAGTGATCAAACGGTTAGTAATAACAACACAAGATGAAAGTTACAGGCAGCAGAATGAAGATTGCAACAGGCAGGCATACCTTGAACAAGGACAAAAAAAAAACAAAAAAACAAAACAAACAGGACTTTTCATACCAAAATCAATCTTCCCTAAATATGAACATAATAGTCTGATAGAAATCAAAGTTTATTTGCTCAGACTTAATTCCACTTGTAGTTTCCATGAATCATAACTCCTTCCGTGTAGTCAGCTTTTCAAATCAGTGGGTTAAGTGTACAATGGATAAATTTCAAGTTCTACATATTGTAAGAGACACCAAAAAATAAAAAAAAAAAACTGATATTTTTGTAAGAAAAAACTGAATTTGATGAACGAAAGACTATGGGAGAAGTGGAGATCCTCTCTCAAAGTATGAAAGGCAACTGGATGGCAATGTCAAAAAACATTTTAAATAATGCTACAGTTTTACAAAATGACACATTTACCTTTCTAGCAATCAGCTGAAAACAAGTTGACAAGATCACATTTTATTGGAAAAAGCTTTTAAAAAATGTAATACTGAATAAGGCAACTTCGGCCCCAGGTGGTAGACAGGTTGGTAACGAGACACCAAAGGCACGTCTTGGGCACACCAAACTGTCCACTGCTAGAACTTTTCTGGCTCTAAGAGTGCACGCTAATCCCTCAGAAGAGGCGACAGAAAACAGCAGGTCATTAGCTAGATGCCAGGCTGAAGAATAGACCATTTAAATTCCACACCCGGAAACATGATGATAGGAAAAAATCTGCCAGTTTTTCTTTCTACTGCACCACATTTAACAGATTTTTTAGAAAATGTACATCCATCATTTTTGATTTTGAAAACAGGGGTTAACAAACAAAACAAAAAAAGACATACAAATTACACAGACAAAACCAACAAAAAGGAGGTTGGAGCTGTGTGTAACCTGGCGGCATCTGAGCCGTTGTGTTTATAGTTGATGACAATTGGTGGACAGAATCACAGCTGAGCAGAGAAGATGCAAACTAGAAAAAAAAAGTAGTTTTAAAATAGTTTTTTTTTTATGTTGGTGGACAGCATCCAAACCAAACAAGTTCCACAGCAGCAGAGGTGCCAACTTCATTAGAAAGAACCAAGCAATCTCTCCAACAGACCCTGATAGTACATTAAACTTCTGTTTGACTTTATTTTCATATTTCTATGACCAGCAGTTAATCTGATCTTTTAAAAAATCATCATCCTTTAGACTACTGCCTGGAATTGCTTTGGTTTGCCCCCCCCACCCATCATTTCCTAATTTTCACCTACAAGATTTCACAAAGCCCCACCTCCATTGTGAGTGTGTGTGTTACTCGAGTTTATATAAACATTTTAGTGAATCGACAGTAAATTTTAAACAAGGTGTGCTCTGTAGATAATTCATTAGACATTTCTGCTGAGCCAAAAAAGGTAGAAATCTTTTAATTGCAAATGTTCTCGTCCTGCACCTGTGTCACCAATTAAAGAAATTTTTTGGGTGGTGAGGTCAACTTTTGATGAAGAACTGACAGAAACCAGAACCACACCAAAAAATAAATTGATAGAAAGCATACAAACCTAGGATCTGTAGAGAGATGGAGAGAGAGAGAGGGAGAGAGATGGAGAGAGAGTGCGTGTGAGTGCAAACACATTTTGAAGTATAGGGAATTTCATTTCGTTGAAAGATTCTCTTTGAGTTCTGAACAAACCGGTTTGCTGGGAAGTTTTTCATTTCTGCACTGAATGGGAATGCCAGCCTGTAAAGCTATTCCATTATACCTATTAAGGAAAAGGAAAGAAAGCTCATATGTCATTTCTTCAGACTTACATATTCAAATCATTAACGCAGCTCTCCTGATGACTCAAGCACGCAGTGAAAGCTAACAGTCCTAATAATACATCTAAACTTCAGGAAATAAGAAACTAGCACAAACCTGTCAATAACCTGGAAGTAATTGTTTTGAGAAATGGAAGAACATGCACATGCTAAGGAGGATGGTTTTGTATTTTGTTTTATCAAAAGCTGACACATTTTCCTCCAGACTTCAATATCAAAAACAAATATCTCTGTTAGCTTTTTTGCCAGTAAAAGTTTGTATTTCTAAAAATTTTACAGAAGGAAACCTAATCTTACAGCAAAAAGAAGAAAAAAAAAATCATCATCAGAACTCACCTGTGTTGAGAGTCAGGTGTCATTGTGTTTATTTGCTCAAACAAGGCATGGATTTGGTTTTCGTGGTCGGCTTCCTTGCTGGATTGACCTAACCTAGAATGACGACAAACATTCGGTACGGCAGTAGGAATCAAATGCCATATAAAACCTGTTAACCCTTTCACTGATTTTTTTTTTCTTCACAAAATACTAAGGGCATTTCATTCATGTAAATCTTCAATTTTTGTTTCGAAAATTAGTAGCAACAAAGTTGGCAGAATTTTGTTCTGAATGAGAAAACAACATTTTGGGTGATGTATTATCTATTTTATAGAAGTGGCGGAGCCTGGGTTGGATGTTCCCCACCACTTTACCACTAGTAATAAAACTTGGAAACAGATCTATGCTTTGGGTGACATCCTCCTCCTTAGGGCTGAGACTGAAGGTGGTTATAAGAAATAATCTACAATCCCAGTTACTCAGCCACTAATAACCCCTAAATTAGCCCTGTTAGTTTTGTTAAATTTTGACCAAAGAGCTTCTGCCCACAGTTCTAGTGTAACCTCCAGATAGCCTACTACCCACACACTTCACAAGTATCCAGGAAACTCTCCATATTTAGAATCCAGAGTGGCTGGCTAAAGATGACTAAGAAACCAGTGCTTAGCTGAGTGAGTCTCAAAAAACCCTGTACTAAACTCTAACAAAACATTTTCTCAGATGAAGATTCCATGTTTGCACAGCATATTTTGGATGAAGCAAACATTTATGCAATGTAACTACTTGCTTGCTTTTGTGTTTGATTCTCTGGCTGATCATTTCTAACATTGTTTGCTTTGTTTGCAAATGAAGTGTACATCACAGCTGATTTTTTGGTTAAAAATAACCCTAGATCCTTTTCTGAACCAACATTTTCCAGTTAAATGTCACCTGCATAATACTGATTATAACATTTCCATAAATAATATTTTCTGCTTTTACTGATCCCATTTCATATTATTTCAGTTTTAGGCTCTTTAAAGATTCACAGATTGAAACAAAGTTCTGACGCACTCTTTCATAGTGGCTTTTCTTGATTAGCCGTGACAGATTAATGTATGAAAGTTCATTAGCATTGATGCAAATTAAACGTTGTTTTGCCCCATTGTAAAGTTTATTAAATCCATAATGAGACAGTAATGTATCCACAACACCAACATCTCAAGTGCTACCAGAAGCATCTGTTTGTAAAGCTAGCATTTCTTATATTATGTAGAAGAATAAAGTTTAACACAGTTTTACCATTTATGGATGCTTAAATTCTAAATTTACTACTAAGAATAATCAAACAAGAAATCATTGACATTCATTTTCTCTTAGCTCTTTGGAAGTGAGAGTAGAAAAACAACAACAAAAGCTATGGGATTGTCACGTGAATCCAGAAATAACAGACAACCAAATAACAATGCAAAGAAACTTTGTAGTTTTCTTGACAGGAGAGTCCTAGCATTATTGATAGATGTTTTAAAATATCAAATTAGATTAGATTTACTTGAATTCTATTTAAATGAAGGCTATGCTTGAATTATTTAAATGACTACAGCTCATTAACATCATCACACTGCATTGTTAAAACTCTCTCTCTCTCTCTCAGTCTGTCTGTCTGTGTCTGTGTGTGGATTTGCTTTGATCCAGTCCAGTCAACTTGAGACTGTACTGTTAGGATATCAGAGAATCGATGTACACATTCACCACTTACTTTGGTGCTATCCTCTCAGTGACGGCTGAAATAGAACTGATGAAGGAGGACAGCTGGGTAACAATGGTCAGCAAGTGGTGACAATCCTGTTCCAACCTGGCTGCATCATTTAACTGAGCTGAAATTAGAGATAGAAATAGAATAAATAAAAGACAAACAAAAAGTCGAGTTTTATTTAATGTTTTTTTCTCCCCCCCCCCTCAGTTCAGTTCAGTGCTCAAGGTTGCAGCAGCTGCCAATGTCTCTGTCATCTACTTGTATATTCTAACACATCCCAAGTTCAAAGCAACATTTAGTGTTCACATCAAACTGAATTTTCTATAAAACAGATGCAACTGAGATATGAATCTGGGTTTTAGATAAATGGCTACATACAAACTTCACCATTCAGAATGGATCCGTCGTACCACTCATTCAAACAGAACTTGTACAATAATCCAAACTC
This sequence comes from Nautilus pompilius, assembly GCA_018389105.1. Taxonomy (NCBI): domain Eukaryota; kingdom Metazoa; phylum Mollusca; class Cephalopoda; order Nautilida; family Nautilidae; genus Nautilus; species Nautilus pompilius. The sequence goes on along the minus strand of JACATO010002210.1, from coordinate 173,783 downwards.
CTAAAGATGTTTTCAGAATGAGTGCACAAAATTGGCTTGGAATTGGATCAAGGAAAATGTACTTAACCTCTGAGGCACCATCTGCATTTGATGAATCGCCTACAGACCAGTTTTGCCAACAGACTGGGACATGGTGCATGTAAAGGGTCCAGCATGTAGTCTGAACATTATGGGAAGACACATTTGGAAGAACAAGAGAGACTAGATTTAGATTAACAAACTGTCTGATATACACTAAAAGCAATGAGCCTACCATACACGAAACACTGTTATCTGCTTTTTCAACATTCTGTTGTTAATGAAAATGCATTATCCCAATTATTCCAGGAAAAATAGAAATTAAAAACCCTGATGGACCAGCATACATCAGGACAAACCACTAATTGTAATCCTGTTATCCCTTTGAATTTTCTGATAATTATGGACTAGCAAGTTATTTTTTTGAATGACAAATTCAGTTCAAATCAAAAATGAGCTCATCTAATATTTAAATAGCTGTTAGTTAGCTCCTACCATGCTTTTGTATAACTGTTAATGGAATTCACTGGAGATGACATCTGCTGCTTTGTCTTGCAGATGAAAATGGCATCTAAAAGTGAAACTCCATATGACAAAACAAGGTCTATCCATTACTGCCTTTCATAAAGCCAGTTACTCCCAATAAGAAGTTTTTGAGTTACATAAGTGATGTCTGAACACCAATTACAGATGTTCAGCCATGAATTCAAGGAGCTGAGGAAGAAAGTGAAAAACCACAGAAGGGGAAAATAAGGTGCTAGTTTGAAAGTCCAGAGCAAACCATTTTTAAACAAGCAGCCAATTAACTACTGATCAAATCCCTCTGCAGCAATCAGCATCTCAGCCATTCCACAAAAAGGTGGTTAAGAAGTTGGATTGATTAGCCAAGTAACAGTTATAAAGCCCTCGCTTAGACATGGTATCAAGAAAATATGACCTGATAGGTCTAAATAACACTAGAACTGTCCCTTGGGGCAATATTACAGTGTATTGTGGTCAGATGAAAGTAGGTTTGAATTACTTGGTTCTAAGCAACAACAATATATTAAAAGAAAGGCCAGAGAAAAGTACATGGGAAGCTCTGTTTCCTTACAGTTAAGCATAGTTGTGGAAATATGAAAGTACAAGGTGGTTTTACTGATTATTCAGCTGGAAAGTTGATAAAAATTGATGGGATTCTCACGAGAGAGAGATATCACAACATCCAGCAACTCCAAGCAATTCCATCAAGGCATCATATTGCAAGAAGATAATGATCCAAAGTACAGTGTAGAGCTCAATGGACAATACCTTGCTAGAAAAAAATTGATTCTTAAAACTGTGGTTTGGCACCCCTCAGTCTCCACCTCTGAACCCAAATGCACTTGTATGAAATGAAGTAGATTGAGTCACCAAAGAAATGGTCCAAACAATTTCACTTAGCTATGGGATGGGGTTATTGCTTGCAAGGCAATATTTTGAAAAGTTAGTGAATAGGATGCCCAAAATATGTGCAGAAGTTATCCATATAAAGAGTGACTATTTTGATGAAAATAGCTTGAAGTATTAGCAATGATACAATTAATGGTTTACATGTCTGATAGATGTTTCATCCAATTTTAATAATTTTTTTTCTGGAATAATGCATTTTAAATTTTAAAAAGAAAGATAGCAGTGCTTTGGTACTGTTTGTTTATAATTTTGAATGCCAATGTATATTTTGTGAATAGTTCAAAAGAGAACAGCTGCTAGCAGCATTTATCTGATTAAATTAAAATTGTAAAGTTTTAGTTATTTAAAAATATAAATGTCTCAGAGGCAAACAATGTTAAAAATTTAAACAAAAGTTCATGCTTTTTAATTTAATTTAATTTAAACAAAAAAACCCAAGAATCTACAATGACAATGAATATAAATTTGTTATGGTGATACTTAGTTAATTTACAACTGAGGTGAAGGGAGGACGATGATAGATCAAGAAGAGGTCAACAAATATGTAGTTTTTGCTATATCAACAAACACTGGAGTGTTTTAAATACTATTAACAAATTTACCAGTTACTTTAGAGTACAAAATGGTTGTTGTACTTAAGAATTTTCCACAATTCTGAAGCAGCTAGTTTACATCATGTGAGGTTGTCATCTTGCAAGACATCTTTGAAGGAATAAAACTATATCTGTGCTGTTAACAGACACCAATAAAAATCGGAAGGCAATCCTTCAAGTCAGACCAAAATGGTTAAGTATTTCATATCAGAAACTGTACTGATATAGCTGCAGAATTCAGCTTTTATCAAGGTGTTGTCTTCAAATGTAGGAAACAAGTGAAATAATTTAATGATGTGAGGACAATATCTTTGTCTTGAACGCTCAATGCTTTAAAAATGTGACAGCATATTGACAAAAGTGTACAGATGGCCTGTTATGCAGGATTCAATTTTATAGCTTCTTTTAAGACTTTCTTAGTTAACATGTTGTCATCTGTGTCACTGAACATTTTTCCCAGCTGTCAAATACAGCCAAATCATTTGCCAACTTATGAGATCTTGATTTCTTTAAAAAGTACAGAATTGAGAGTTACCTCCCATTTAATGTTAATCATAGTAGAAAGCATGTTTGCAGAAATCTTCAGGTACTAAATAAACAATAAAGATTAGAATGTATTATGTACTAACCTTGATACAGCTCCTGTTCATTAGCTATTCGTTGGACCGATTCTTCCCAGTGCTAAAAGACGATAAAGTGAATTTATACAATTTTTTTTAAAATTTCAAACTGAAAAATCTGCTTTATGTCATAAGAGATTTTATTATGGAATTTATTAGTTAAAGATATTCATTCCTCTAAATTAAACAGATAAACGGATGAATTACTTTCTAAAATTAAAAACAAAGATAGAAAAACACCATCATCAAAATCTACCCCTTATCTCACTCAAGAATTTGCTGCTGCTGATTTTTCTATTGTTGTAGGTGAGCTGATCTTCTGTGCTCCTGCTTGGTAAGCATCCATCTCAACAATATATTTCTTACCACAGTCGCAAGAAATGGAGTAAACTGTAACTTTGGTTGATAACGAGTCTAGTCCTGGAACCAGATGTGTTGATGATTTTTATGTTGAAGTCCTTGTGGGATTGGACCAGCCACACAGCAGTACATCTGATTTGTCTGACTCTTCTGTCTTTCTGATGAAAAATACTGGATAACCATTCTTCCCAAAGCTGCTGTTTTAGTTATATCACCACTAATTAAGTGATGGAAAACCAAAAACCAACCTCTAACTTTGGTAAATAACACATCACCAATGTCTCTCTGTTCTCATCTTGAAATAATTGAAGGTAGACAAAATGTCAAAGCGACAGATCAAGATGCCATACAAGTGTTAACAAGCTAAAAATGCCAATCTGAGATGCTGTTATAGAGTTTCTCCTAGGAATTTTTAATTAAGAATCCTAAATAAAAGATCCATGGAAACAAATAGTAAGTTTTCAAAACAACAGAATTCCCAAAAATCATACCTAAGAAAATTGGAAAGGTGTGCATGGCTTTTAGAAAAAAATAGTAGAAAATATAAAACTTGTGATCTACAAATACAAATTTATTTATTTTTGTCTTTTAGTCAAAGTTCATCTTTTTCTATTTACTTTAAAATTTACAAACACAAAATCCTTATTCGGGATAATTTTCAACGTCTCATGGTTTACCTTTTTGAACAACAATGCTACAATACCTTTTCCAAGGCTGACTGTTTATGTTCCAGGTTCAAGTTGTGCTGATGAAGCTTATCTCCGACAATCTTGACGATGTTTTTTAAGTCTATGATGACCGTCCGCCTCGCCATGCAACGTCGGAGAGTCAGATCACGCTGAAGTTCTTGTGCCTCGCTTTTCAATCTCTCTAATTTTTGTAAAAGATCCTGTGAAGCAGAAGATGACTTAACCCATTAAGGCAACGGTACATTTTCTTCTACTACTTTTAACATTTACAGTTTAAAAAATAAAAAAAGCCAAATGAAGTTTTCCATCTGTGGGAAACAGTTATTCAAGAATAAACAACAATCTGTCACAAAAGCAAGCCAATTCTTCCCCACTAGCAAACTTGCCACAATGGATAGCTTTCAACAGAGACCCTGCTGGCTTGCTATAAAGAAAATCCTTGTTATGGATGGCTGTTACAGTGAGGAGACAGCATAATGTGGTTTGTTGGTGGGAGGAGAGTCAAAGTATTTGTGCAAGTTTTAAAAACGACGCCGAAAGATTTTTAAAAAAATCGAATGGGCTCACCCTGTGACACATGTCAAAGTCCAAGCAGTGATCAGCAAAGGGGCCTTTAGCATCAATAAATTTCACAATGCTGTTTTTATGTCCATTGGATCTCCGCACATTGCAGGTGCTCAAATTAAATGTCAGGGAAGCTGGTGCTGTGGAACTGGACCCTTGGATCAATGAGAGCTTTGAGAGTTCTAATCTATTTAAAAAAAAAACAAACTTTCAGTTTGTTTCTTGGAAATATATATTGTTCAGTTCTTCATAAAAGCAGATTGTGTACCAGGAATAAAAAAAAAGATAAGAATTATAAAACTATAAAGATTCTTAAAAACTTTTAAGTTTGATAATGATCTCTCTAACTTCTGTACAAACGCATGCATACTTAAGATGAATACAAATTTATTCATCTAAAACTGGATTCCATCTACCTTGAAAAACTAACCAGCTTATGAAGGTCCCTCGTGCACATCAGCAGAACTGCTTCTTGTTTACATTGCTAAAAAACTTCCCTTCCTTGGGCATGAAATGATCCAAGGGATAAATGTCAAAAGGTCGAAATATTTCATATTTATGAATCTAAAGCTATCACTTTTTTTGGTAACAAACTGTACATAAAATCATTTGTCAACATCTACCTCAACACCTTATTTAAGAAAAGCGGGGTAAAACCTAACACCAACGCAGAGAGTCCACATCACTTTTATGACTGTAATAATTGAAATACAATGAAAATTTTTTGTCTTTTTTTACCTGATGTGAGGTGGTGAGGAACCGCTGCTACGGCTAAGAGGAACAGCAGCATTTAAAGACAACTCAGGTCTTACATCTGGGAAGAGTAATGGTTCTAGGCACCTGAATAAAATAAATGAATCAAACGAACATTTAAAGATGCTTATTGAATATTCTTTTAATTTCTAAAAGCACAAGGAAATTAAGATTTGTAAGAATTCCACTCTCAAAGAAGTCCATAATTTTAATCTATATTACTACAATTATATCTCCATGCTAAATTTTTATATGCAATTAATAAATTCATTACTTCATCTTGTTCTTTTGATGCAAGAGCAAGAAAGTAGTGATACTTTGCACAGCCATGACACCACACAACTGGACACTGCACAGCACTTTCACTACTGTGATGCAAAGTTCCAGTAGTTGATTTGATTTATAATTATTATTTCCTGAAAGGGGCCTGTATAAGCCTCCTTGTAATAACTTAAAAAAAACAAAAAAAACAACAACAAAAAAACGAAATTTCTTTAGTGTAAACTTGTCTATCCAATTGTGATCTCCATAGCTTTGCTATAAATTTTTTTTTTTGTTGAAAAAATCCACTAGATTTTCCAAGTTACTAATTTCAGCCACAGATGTGATAGCAACAGAGAAAGTTTACCGTGCACCACTCACTTGGCGAATTCGTTCTTGTGGTCTGTGTAGATTTGGCCGCTGTGTGTTGGGCGTAGCGTGTACTGCTGATGTGCAAGAAACTGAAAGCGTTCTATCAGAAGCTATTAGAAAAAAATCAAATGAAATTATATATATTAGCATCCTGTTAAAGGCAACAACAAAAGGTTGCTTTTAGCTTTTTACCAAAAATTTCGGTACTTACCCCCCTCCCCACCTTTTTTAAAGTATCAGCGTTTCTTTAAACTAATAAAACCACGAAAGTATAAATTAATTGCTACAGTTACCATATATAGAAATGTGGGGGCTCCCTCAGAATCTGTGGTCAGTAACAATGCATCAAGGGCAAATCAGCATCTCCAAAAAACCCTAATGAAAATCTTCTGAACAGAAGATTAAACTGAAGGTAGCCACAGTAGATGCATGCAGAAAAGTAGTAACTCAAATTTTAAAATTAAAAAAAAAAAAAATTTAAATTTAGAAAGTTAGCAGAAGTCGTCATTTTTGTACTATACATTTGCATGATTATCGCCCTTGGCAAACAAAAATTTAGAAAAATGAATTTGTTGGTTAACTGCTATGTAATCATATAATCAAACTGTTACAAAAAAAAAAAAAAACAAATTTTTTCACTTATTTCTTTAAGAAAAGGGTATACAGTAAAAATCCAGTGATCAACAATAAGTGAGCTTTAAGACATTAGATATTCTAACTTCCTGAAGCTAACAGACCTACAAAAGTAAAAATTCTAAACAGCATAATAAAATACACACAAGCATGTTTGTTGGTACTGTAAATAGAGACACCATCTGGTTGTTTTCCCTTCTGTTTTAATCAATCTGCTGTTAAAAGCTTTATCCACAGAAATTTACCCAGTAAATGTCATCCAGATGTTGACAGTGTAGACAAACATCATGGTCAATAAGTGAACAGCTCTTCTATTACAATGCCAATGCATTCTGGTGTAAAAGATTATCAGTGATTAACTAAATCTCACATTAACGGAATTACACAGAATAGAGTTAAAATTTCTTTATAATTTCAAAACTGCAAATTTGTTAACTGACTCTTATAGTTTAAGTTAATAAATTGTGCATGGTATGGAGTAAAACAATGCATTTATTTTGGTTTAGGTGAGGAAGAAAAATTTGCATATTAATTGAATGACAGAAGCTGCAGAAGTGTTGATGACATTCATGGATAATTTAGTAAAATCTGCTGTACTGAAGTTTCATGAAGTACAATAATTTACTGCATTTTACTATCTGTAGTTGGTGGAGACTAACAGTTAAACAGTCTTATTTTACTTTTTGATAAAACCATAAGATTCAGAAAGCAGAAGAAAGAAAAACAAAAAATGACTTACAGATGACAAATTAAGAAATTCAAACTTGTTTGCTGAGCTGGAGAATGCACTGCTAGTGACCAAATTAACATGGAGGGTTGGAAGAAGTGTGTTGAGATGCAGAAGCTGGACTTTGAAAGAGTTCTGTTTCTGCTGATACTGCCTGCATAAAAAGTGCAAAACAATTTAGCGAAAACCATTTCCTCATGTATGAGGCACTATATTTCTTTGAGCATGAAACATGCATGTTCCACAGAAAAGAAATTCTGAAATATCCTAAACCATCCTTTTTGGTTCAATAAATTTGAAAAGAAACCTTTGAATTTTTTTATACTAAAAAAGTATCTGAATGATTAATAATATACTTTATACTAAAACAATGGATTATATACTCCAACAAAGAGATCTGATGTACAGTAGAACTTCTTATACTAGAAGTGTAAATTATGGAATGCCCATTATATAGAAAAAATTATGGACTCTCACCCATGATTGATTATCCAGAAAATCATCCATCATTCAAAACTGCCACTGTAGTTCTGTTGTCAGGATAAAAGTGCATCAACGTTGCCAAAACATGTTTGTTTCGCTTCAGTTTCACATGCCAAGCTCCTTTAGTCCTTTGCTTCCAACTGTCTCATGTGCATGGTGATATTGAAGCAAAACGAGCATATGTTGTCAATATATTAATGACTGAGCTGCAGACTTTACCCTGACACCAGTAACTGCCACTCTGCCATTCAACACTACAGTTGGTAGCAGACAGTCTTGGTTGTTTACAAGCCAAGTGGCGATTTTCTTATTTTGTAGTAATAGTCAATAGAATGCTTTATTATACAGTAGAGTATACTTATTTCATGTTTGTTTGTTTTTATAGACAGTTCATGTGTATAAAGTATATAATATCTGTTTATTAATCATTATTGGAAATGGATGAATTATGCTTCATAACACAACTTATGTAATATCCGTCATCCAGGATATCTTTGGTCCTGACCTTTCTGAATAAGAGGGGTTCTACTGTATAAGCCCAGTCCTCTAACAAAAATATCTCTATAACCCTGGGCTTATATACCAAACAAAAAGAATCTGTTGCTTTATAAATTATAAAAAACAATTCTACTTTTAAATGTTACTAACATGTAGGTTCATGCAAAAAATTATTTTAAAAAATTTTAAATAAAATGAAACAAAACTGAGATATAAGGAATTTTCCTTTACTGAATAATACTCATATACACACCCTCCACAAAAGGTATATGCAAATATAAAAACAATTTTTGTAACATTTCTCAATAATAAAAACGTTTTGTTTTTTTTTTAAACTTAAAATAATTTAGAATAAAAACCTTACATTTATAAACAAACTTCATTTTAGTTCATATATCACAAATTTTGCTCCAAACTACTATATATAATGTATGTACTACAGTGCATTTTAGAATGCATTATTCTCATGCAGGACAGAAAATACAGAAACTGTTTTTTAATGTAGAACATTTAATATAATCAGTACAAAAAACCACATATATATATATCTATACAACTACCCAAATTCAACTCATAAATTTGAACGCACCTGTCCACCTCTTCCAGGAGAGATTTCTTTTTCTCTGTTATTTTCTCCTGCATTAAATCATAAAGTTGAGTAATGGCTTCCTTTTCCACTTCAGCATTGTGTTTGATTTCCTTAAGCAATGTGCGTAACATTGAGATGCCTTCCTTCACGGAATTCTGTAGGTCTTGAGTAGTCTGTGGTAAGGGACAAAAATTTTAATAAGATGCACTACCAAATAATAATAATAATAATAATAATAATAATAATAATACACACACATGACCATAATTGTGGGTTCACCAATAAAGTAATTCATGAAGCATAAAGATGATTTCCATGAAAAGTCTTGAGACAAAAGTTCAAAGATAAAATTTTCCCTTTTTATATCAATAAATTTCTTTCTAATATTTGCACCAAAATAACCCCTCCAAATTTCTAAGAAAACAAGTTTGCCTTCGGTGGTACATTTTATGCAGGAAAGATGATGGTAGAGTATAGAAATCATGGATTAACTCACTTTTTTGTGAGGTGTTCAAACTATTATGCAGGAACATGTACATCAAAATACATACATTCTTTAGAAGAATAATCTTATGCTCTACTCTTCTATTCCTTATTCTGATGAAAAAGGGGCTGATGCAATTCAAAAGCCTCAGCTTTGTTTAGTTCTTAATGTTTCCTCTTTGTTTCTTTTCCATTCATTTTTCAGCCAGTTTACTTTCATTTTTATTTCAGTTTCGGTTTACAGTTTTAAATTATTCTAGTTTTTTTTCTGATTAAAGGCATCTGAATTAAAACAGTAAGTTAGAAGGTTCCTCGATGGACTTTGAGGGGTGGTGATCGTATTATACTCACCTGTACTGCCTGATCAAGTTTCTTACAGCCCTGACTGAATGCAGTGTCCAGATCCACGCAGTGTACGCGACTCTCTCTGAAGTGAATAAAAATTAAACCTTCATGCCAGCAATTTTTTTCTTTTTAACAACAGATTATCGCACTAAAAATTTTCAAAAAAAAAAAACAAAAAAAAAAAAAAACAACTGCTCCACAGCAATTTTTTTTTCTGATAAAACAAATGCAAGAACATAACCACTTTCACATTCTGTTCCAAGAACTGAAGTTATACTGATATACGGTTTAAAACCTTTCTTCTTTTAAGTCATGATTTTTCTTTTTGCACTTTCATTGGTCAGACCCACCATTTAGTTGCTTTCAAATTCCCTCCACACACTATCACTCATGTGCAGTTTTCTCTGAATTCTCCTATTTCTGATAAAGAGAGATCTCATGCATTCTTTAAATTAAAGGCACTCTCAATAAGCAGACTTCATAAGTAAAATTACTATGCACCTACTAATTCCACAAAAAATTTAGTAAATTTTAAACTTTCAAATATATATGGGCGACATAATTCTTCTATCAGAAAAATAAACAACAAATAACTGTAGGAGGAAAAGATATGTATAGTGCTGTAAAATGTTTGGTCATTTGTCACATTTATGCAAGATGGTGTTGTGCTCCATCTTCACAAGAGAGATGACCAAAACAAAGACGTCTTGGAGTTATCTCCCTTTAAATTACTTTAAAAAAAAAACAAAAAACTCACATTTTCATGTCTCTGAAACAGTTGATGCACAACATCACCTTCTTTTCGGTAGAAAACATTATGTATTGTTCCTCGTGTAAAACTAAAAAAAAACACAAAGAACATTATCAAACAGGCTTTCAAAATTATGTAACGTTTTCTGTGTTAATCATTTAATACTTTTCAAAAGATTATTTACCTATTTTAAGCCATAGCTATTTCATTTAGGTAACCTTCCAATGTTACCTTTTTTAAAATAATTTTTTCTCTGCTGGTCCAGATATGCAAATAAAAACTGACCCCAAAGTGCACAGGAAAAAACATTTTAAAAAAATCTATTTGCATAATTAGATGCAAAGTAGTAAACGAAAATGATCATATAAAACAAACAAATCTAGCAATTTCTGAAATTTATTACATGTCAAGGTCAACCTCAGCATCATGAAAGCTTTATTAAAGGTCCCTAAATAAACAGGGACCTTTTATACAGTTTGTATCAAAGGATTAATTTTTTCTGGGGAGGAGATCATCATTATTGTTAGGTTAACTTGCTCAAGACTGACTAATTACAATGTCAGATCAGATCCATTATGGATAAATCGATTAGAGTATTCCACATTTTTATTGATCTTCAAGTTAATTACTTCCTCAAACTAATGTTCTTCCAAGTTAGTACCTCCCATATTACTAATGGCTGAAGTAAAACATGTGAAAAGATTCAGAAATGTTTATTATTAAATATTTTAAGAAATAGACTTTACTGGAATGATTTCCTTAATCCTTTCCCAAACAGACAACTCTGGACTTTACATGCACAAAAGGGCAGACAGCTCAACATGGCTACATGAAATGTACCCACTTGATTAAAATTAAAACAGTAAGTTGTCATGGAATGATTCAAACAGCATAAATGGTTATCATGCACTTCAGTAATCCAAATGAAGAGGAAATAAGTTCAAAAACACAAAAGGAAAAATTTAATTTATGGTCCAAAAAGTCAAAAACATGGAGTAAAATCACTCACTTTCAGGAAGTGGTCAGTCACTTTGCAGTGACTATCTGTTCAAGTGTCTGGTGAAGCATTCTGCCCTGCACAGGAGAACGATACAGAGCTGGCAGTAGAAATGAGTCTTCACTCTGCGACAAGAGGTTTTCTAACCATTCCTAGAACACAGCATGCAGGCCATCTTCTCTCCTCTACTACTCTGATAACCTTGGTTGTCAGGGTAGAGGCACTACACTATCACTTTTCTTTTGTTAGGCTCCGGGACCAGCCCTAACTCTTTGTGGGTGTAGCCACATCAAAGAGTGGTCTAATTTTGATCTGCCAGTTTCTGTTAGGATCATCGAAGCAGGTGCTCAACTGTTGTTGCAAAGGTGTCATACTAATTCAGTTTCTTAAATCTCTATAGTGTTAAAACCATGGCACTCCAGCCACATTCACTCTGTTGTCCGAAATAAAAAAATCATTGATGGATAGAATAGAGGCCTGTGGTAGAAAAAATCCTCCAAGATGAGTTGACAGAAAAGTAGACAAGTTTGGCACCATCAGTGACATTAACATTCAGATTAAGCTGTGAAAATAATGTCAGCATGTTGATTGACCATAGATGACCTGAACTCCACTCGACTCCTCTCTCTCCTCACCATCTTCCTCACAGTTGCTGTTGACATCAAAATTCCACAATTTGTTTGAATCACTATCAGACCTGCTGAATAATGAGATCTGAGGTATGCATGTTTAAATCCTTTTCATCATCAAAAGATAATTCAGTGTCAGACTGCATATTGTAGATAAAATACAATCACTACATCAGAGCTTGCACAGGTAGGCACACTTTCAGGGCAAAATAAATTAATAAAAACAGATGAAGGAAGTGATAATGCGGACCAGCATCCTCCTTTATGTACTAGTATAAGGCTGAAGCAATCATCAAATGGCTCAACACAGACCAGCCAGAAGTTGCCCCAGAAAGGATTAAAGGTAAAATTTTATTAACCACAAAAAATATATGTTAAAAATACTTTTTGTTCATTTTTCCCATGTAACATCTCCCATTACATCTTTTTACCATGTGAACTTTGACTAGATTTTATTAACTGGTAGAACTTTTTTTTTGCTACTAAATTGTATTCTTTTTCACACCTGATTATTGATTTTTGGGACAAATGCATTGGTATAAAAGCAAACCCATACAAAAAGATTCAGTGTTCTCACAAATACTAACAAGAAATGGAAACAGTGTTATGTATGTATACAGTACCCACAACTCCTTTATCATCTTTTATTAAATTCACATTTTTCAGAACAGATTATCGTTTACATGAAATGGATTGTGAGTTATGCTGATATAAAAGAATTCAGGATATATAAAATAAAACCTTTCAAAAAAAGGGGTATAAAAACATGCAAACACATCTCAAAGCCAAAATATCACATCACAAACAGTAAAATTTCAGTAGTTCTAGTTCCTTAGAATAAGTCTTTAGTAAAACTCCTTTCCAATTTACATGGCGGTTCACATATAAAGCCCACATCATTATGCAAAGAATATAGTTATCCTTGAAAAAACTTAGATGATTAGTAATATACATAATCTCAGTTGCAAAGAAATAAAAACCTTTTGTTGGTAGATTTGCCTACAGACGTTTTTCAAGGTGATACGATTGAAGCTTTTAAAATTCTTCCTAGAAAGGGATGGCTCGAGTCAGACTTTCTAATACTAATGGAACATCAGATCTCACCAGTGGCTAAGCATAAAACAAATAATGTTCTCACTGAGACAATAGAAGAATAATTTTAGTAACTATAGTATCTGTCTGAAATGCTTTGCAGAAAGTGTAAATATTTTAAAAAAATGGATTAGATGTTTACTTTCAGGTGAAAGAAGCACTATTTAAGTTTTAGAAGATCCCTACACTCTGCCTATCTATATTTATTATTTAACTAATAGTAGAATGCAAAGTCATGAATGAAGATATAACTCTTCCAAACAAATTTCTGTGCTTTAGTTTAGCTTAGGTAATATACAGTAATACCCAAGTTAAAAAAAATCTATACCTGAATGCAGTGTCATTCTATTACTTACCACACTTCATATGGATTTCTTTGGTTTTCTTTGATAACAGAATAATCTCATGCCGAGCAAACATCTTAGCTTTGTGAGTTTCTTCTCGACACGTCGTGCAGAGAGGCTGGGCACAGGTGTTACAGAAGAACATGTGGCCTTTGTTCTGGAGAAAATCAAAAAAAAAAAAATTATAATACCATTACATTTTATTTTTTTAAGTACACAAATTAATGACTGCGTGAGTGCAAGTTAAATATAGTAAAATATTATCTGAGTACAGGTTAACCCTTTAGGCTTGAATGCTCAAAGATGATCCTCTGGTGGAATAAATGTGAATTACAAAGACAGGAAGGTCTTTCAAATTACAAATCCTTATCTCATCAAACCATCTATCCAATGCAGTTATATATATATATATATATATACAGGTGCATCTCAAAAAATTAGAATATCGTGGAAAAGTTCAATATTTTTTTGTCAGTTATTTCAGAAAGTGGAAATTGTATATATTCTAGACTCATTACATGTAAACTAAAATGTTTCAAGCATTTTTTAATTTTAATTTTGATAATTACGGCCGACAGCTAAAAAAAATAGAAAAAACATATCTGAAAATATTAGAATATTCCATTTCGAGTTTGAGTAAATCACTATTTATGCAGTATAAATACCATGAATCTCTCAGTCTGGTTCAGTACACACAACCACAATCATGTGGAAGACTGCTGACTTGACAGTTGTCCAGAAGACACTCATTGACACCCTCCACAAGGAGGATAAGCCACAGAAGGTCATTTCTGAAAGTCTGAAAGGGCTGTCTGTCCGCAGAGTGCTGTATCAAAGCATATTCATGGAAAGTTGACTGGAAGGGAAAAGTGTGGTAGGAAAAGGTGCAGAGCAAGAGGGATGACTGCAGCCTTGAGAGGATTGTCAAGCAAAGACAATTCAAGAACCTGAGGGAGCTTCAAAAGGAGTGGACCGAGGCTGGAGTCAGTGCATCAAGAGCCACCACGCACAGATGTGTCCAGGAAATGGGCTACAAATGTTGCATTCCTAGTGTCAAGCCATTCCTGAACCAGAGACAGCATCAGAAGAGTCTTACCTGGGCTAAGGAGAAAAAGAACTGGACTGTTGCTCAGTGGTCCAAAGTCCTCTTTTCAGATGAAAGTAAATTTTGCATTTCATTTGGAAAATCAAGGTCCCACAGTCTGGAGGAAGAGTGGAGAGGCACAGAATCCAAGTTGCTTGAAGTTCAGTGTGAAGTTTCCAGTCAGTGATGATTTGGGATGCCATGTCATCTGCTGGTGTTGGTCCGCTGTTTTTTATCAAGTCCAAAGTCAACGCAGCCATCTACCAGATTTTAGAGCACTTCATGCTTCCGTTTGCTGATAAGCTTTATGAGATGCTGATTTCCTTTTCCAGCAGGACTCGGCACCTGCCCACAGTGCCAATACTACTAGTAACTGGTTTGCTGACCATGGTATTACTGTGCTTGATTGGCCAGCCAACTCGCCTGACCTGAACCCCATAGAGAATCTATGGGGTATTGTCAAGAGGAAGATGAGAGGCACCAGACCCAACAATACAGACGAGCTGAAGGCTGCTATCAAAGAAACCTGGGCTTCCATAACACCTCAGCAGTGCCACAGGCTGATCGTCTCCATGCCACGCCACATTGATGCAGTGATTCGTGCAAAAGGAGCCCCGACCAAGTATTGAGTGCATAAATGAACATACTTTTCAGAAGTTCGACATTTCTATATTATAAATCTTTTTTTTTTTTTAATTGATCTTATGAAATATTCTAATATTCTGAGATAGTGGATTTTTGATTTTTATGATCTGTAAGAGGTAATCATCAAAATTAAAACAAAAAAGGCTTGAAATATTTCGCTTTGTGTGTAATGAATCTAGAAAATATGAAAGTTTCACTGTTTGAGTTAAATTACGGAAAAAAACAAACTCTTCCACGATATACTAATTTTTTTTGAGACGCACCTGTGTGTATATATATATATGCATTAATCATTTTAAAATCAACATCTGCACTAGAGATAGCCTTCCATAAATTCACAAATGCCTGTGTAAAAAACAGACTTACTAAAGTCCATAGTTAAACAATGTAGAAACATTTGTATTCATGGTAGATCTGTCCTTGAAATGAGTGGCAAAGCTATTATATGATAGTTATATAACGCTGATTAAATACACATACAGCATGCATGTGTGCACGTTCAACAGCAGTACATTTCAGCCAGTCTAACAGTTTGAAGAGTTGTCTTAGCTTAGCCTATAATTGCTGCAACTACCCAGATCAGTTTTTTTTTTAGAACTTTAGCACAAGAACTGTGAATGAAAAGAAAAACCAAACAAGTTACCCGCACGAAAGATGAAACAAATAAATAGAAAAATATCTGAAACGTTTGTACTGCATCAACCCTGAAAGATGCACCTCGAGTTAGGAACAAACAGCTCACCAGAACTAGTTACAGACCCTCCCACCCTGTTTCATGTGCCTGGGTACTCACAGTATCACAGTTAGCGCATTCTGTTTTCTCCTCTGATGAAGATTCCAAGAGGAACTTTAGCAAGAGGTCCTGAGGAGGAATGGTTTCCCCTTCCTTTAACTGAGTTACAGCACTGTTGAGCACAAAATAAAAAGACTGTTGATACAGGCAATCATTTCTAAATCACTTCTTTTTTTTTTTAAATACAAAGAAAACAAAAATATATTTTAAACATAATAAAGGAAAAAAACCCAAATGATACAGAATTTTCATATAATGTCAGTATTTATTCTTATAACAGTTTTTCTTCTCATTTCAGCTGCGAAAATTTTGTAACATTTTGTTCATTTTCTCCATTGCTTCTTAGTTTGACATGAGGTCATTGCAATCTGGTTTGCATTGTTAGCACAAAGCGCGCTCGCTCGTCATCAACACTCTTTTGTACCAGTAAGCAGAGATTTTCCAGGATACTCTAGTTTTCTTCTCATTTGTTCTGATTTTTAACCAGGTTCCCCTAGAAAGCTTAACAAACAGAATTTCTTTCTCTTCCGCACCAGGTTGATTTTGCGAGCTGCCTCCAGCCACTATGGTTTCCTCCTAAACAGAAGAGTTCTAGTGAGCAGCTTACCTCAGTCTGAGATCTAAGATTCAATAGTGGTTTATGTAAATGTTTATTCTTATACACCCAAATTCTTTATTTATTAAATATTGAATTTTAAAAAATCATTATTTTAAAAATATTTTTCTCTCTGACACCCAGATTTTATGGATACTGTACTCAAATAATTTTTACGGCTACTGAAATATTTCCATTCTAAAGTATACGGTAAATCAGTATTTTAGTGACACTAACAAAATAGTGTCATTTACTTTTCATGATCAGATGCAGGATGAATGATTACAATATATAGTCTATCATCATCCTCGACTAGCTAACTGGTCTTTTTTTGCTGCTGCAGGCCATATGTTGAGGCTGAGATAACATCACTGAAAACTACAGAAGGCCCAACATTGTGACCTGCCAAACTTGTTGTAAAACAGCCACTTTGATTTGTTAATAGCAAGTTTTATTACATAACTTGACCTATAACAAAACTTGAAAAAAGTGTGTTTTTGATTGGTAAAACTAAGCAGCAAAACAGTTAAATTCACTCAAGGTTCTTCTGATGACTCCATAGGTAGGTGTGTGATTTCACGCAATGAGTTTTGGCCCATTTTTCACAAGACTTTGGGAGAATGAGCCAACCAAAGAGTGATCAGTCCCATATGCTCCCTAGTCCATGTACAAACTTCTAACTCTCTTAGCCACCCCGATTCCCCCTTACTCAGGTATTCATGATGCTTTACAACAACTGAGAAATCAATGTTATCAATGTTTTTCCCACCAATCTTCCCAGAAATCTGCTGACCCGTAGTTTTTCTGGAAAAATCACTTTCCATCCTTTCACCTTGATTTCTTGGCATAAGTCTTCATACTTTGTCCTTTTCTTTTCATCATTTGCCTCTTCCAGTGTTTTCTCAAGGGAGTGTTAACTCAATTAACAAACCTGTCTTGTTTTCTTTGACCAGATGATGATATAAAGTCCAGTAATTGGATAATGTTATAATATCTCTTTCCTGTGTTACTTTAGCTTTCTTGGGTACTTCGCCTTCTTGACAAATTTTAAGAGTTGACTTCTTAATTGACTTGTATAATTTCACTTTCACTCTGCACTTCAATGTTACAGTGTTATTAATCTTGTTTCTTAATTTTGCAAAGCTGACAGAGGCATTGATATAGTAGTATAATAGTAGTTAGCACAAGACACCAAGAAAAAAAGTAGTTTAACATTACTGTGGTAGCAGAGAAGGCAACTGATTAATTCATATGAACAAAAGTCCAGCTTGAATACACTAAATATTTATGGAATCTTATTGGCAGTACAGGTATACCTCTAGCAACTAAGTGGATATGTTCCCAAAATCCACTTTGTTGTCAGAAGTCATTTCAACATGAGGCGGATGGGAATAGGCTCTAGGCCTTCGTTATTCCACATTTTGCATACTGTACAAGATGTAAAATTCAATAAATATAACATTATAAAACCTTTTTGATGAATGCATCAAGTGTTGACTGTCTTGCCTTCTTCCTCCTCCCTTTTAACATCTCTCAAAAGCAGGATATTTCTTTCAACACTGCTTTCTCAACAGCACTGCCACATTCCCAGTCAGGGTCATTATTTAAGGAGGCCTCCATTGCATCCATAATATTCGCAATATTTCCAGACAAAAACTTCATAGTTAACACTTTTTCTGGCATCTCATCAGCAACTGGATCTTGTTCATTTCTCAACAGCTGTTCCTGTTGTGCTAGTTCTTGCAAATCTTCGTTGGTAACTCCTCATGAAAGTTGAGAAGCTTTTGACATTCTCAATGTCTACTTCATCGAATCATACTTCCTACACTAGCTTAACATCATTTTTAATTGCTGGCATCTCGGTCTCAAAGCCAGCAAAGTCAATCACAACGTATGCCCATAGCTAACACCACACCCAGTTCATGCACTTGTTTGTCACCTCTTGTGAGGCATCCCTGATGTTACCAATCACTTTCATTGTGTTATAAGAATCTTTAATTGTCTGCTGTTGTTCATCACAGGCCTCGATAAGCTGTCTAAGTGTGCACCCCAGATAATATGCTTTAAAGGTCACAATGACTCCTTGCTCCATAGGTCAGTCTCTACGTTTTCAGGGTGACAGGGGGCATTATCTAAAATCAATACTGCTTTAGGTTCACGTCCCCTTTTCTGACAATAACTTTCAACAGATGGACAAAAGTGATGGATGAACCAGTTATGAAAAACATCCATCGTTACCCAAGCCTTTATATTTGCCATCCAGAAAACTGGCAAATTATTTTTGGAGAGCCCTTTCATTTTCCTTGGTGTTTCAGAATGATAAATAAGAGGCAGCTTTAATTTCCACCTAGCAATAAAGTGAGGCAATCTTTAGCAGCCTTAAATCTGGGCACGTTTCTCCTCTCTGGCTATGAAGCTTCTTGAGAGCATTCTTTTCCAAAAGAGCCCTATCTCGTCAACATTGAAAACTAAATCTGGGTGATAATTACCTTCATCTCTGATGGCTCTCAGTGTGACTAGAAATTTGTGGGCTGCTTGAACATTGGTGCCACATGCCTCACCTGTGATACGAACACTGAATTTTTGTTTGTTTTCTGAACTTCTCAAACGAGTCTCTGCTGGCAGCAAATATGGAAAAATCTCCACCTCCTTCAGACTTCACATGTTTGAAGAGACTTTGGGCTTTCTCCATAATGTGAGCCTGGCTGAGTGGTGCATGACATTGTGTCATATCATCCATCTAAACACACAATCTTTTTTCCATTGTATCCATTATGCTGCTCCTCGTGCAAGTTATTTCTTAGCAGTTGATACACCTGCTATTTTAATGAAGCTTTTATACCGTCTGCTTGGTTTTAGATGGTTTTCAATGTGGGCTGAGCAACACCTAGTGAGTGAGCCACACTGCACTTCTCCCCTGCCTTAATTCGTATGGCCTGCATTTCTACATCCAGTGAGATAGACTGATGCTTCTTTTTAGGCACACATGCATCAATACCACTAGATGGCCACTTGGCTGGCATAGGGGGAGCTAATAATGAACATTTTCAATGAGAGGGAAATGGTGAGATATAATCTGGGCATAGGTTTGAGCTGATGGCGGTTTTTCTTTAGTGGCGCACTTCATTCTGATTGGCTGAAATCAAAACAAAAGACTATGGCGGCACATTCCTGTTGGATTCCATTAGTTTCTTTGCTTAAAATTTTATAATAATAATAAAAAAAAAAAAAGAGAGAGGGTGGGGAAACGAACTTCATAATACAGCAGCTTCATTATCAGAGGATTCGTTGCCAGAGGTATACCTATACATTCAAAAAATGTAAACAGCTTGTCCACTACTTGATAGGAGAGATGACTGTGCAGAAATTTTATTTTTATTCTTGGAAGTAAAAGAAAGGTTAATTGTATTGATGAAAAGTTGAGAAAATTATCCCCACCACTTGCTATGTCAGTTAGACCACTTAGCAGCACTAGTTCATATCTGTGCTGAACTGTATGTATTTGGTCGACGGCACTTGTAATGCGAAGCATGTAGAGTTGGAGCGAGATGTGGAGGATTTGTTTTCACAGAGAGTTCTACCGATGAGGAAGGTTCTGTGCGTCGTCAGGGTGTTCGACCTGTGCGGAACCGAGGGGTTCTAGTAGTGCACCCCAGGTGGCACAGGGTTAAAGAAGACCACAAACGTGTTGCGATTCTCACAGAAACTCCAGCACCAGCTAAAACTTACCGACACAGCGGACAGGCCATCCATCCATCCACATCACGGCCACAGAGGCATTTGGCACAAAAGCTATGGCAGCATTTAAGAATACAGGGTTCTTCATATTGCTCGTGGCAGAGATAACAGAGCAGTGGGCTTCTCCAGGAGAAGTCCCCATCATCGGAGTTCTCTATTTGCTGGAAAATCTCCCCGGACATGGTGTACACCCTGCAAAACATGGAAAGAGAGCACGTGCATAGTTTAACCCTCCACCATCCGAAAACAGAGAGATTTCGTATCCTTCAAAACGAACACAGGCTTACATAAAACAACAACAACAACAACTTTGAAGTATAATGGACTCGTTAACATCACACGCGCAGCCCCAACAGGGGGATGGATACTTTACGGTTAGGGTTAGTCTGCTGCAATGATGTAGCCAGGCTGGCTATCGCGGGGACAGGGACGGGAGGCAGAGCTTACCGAAGGATGTGCCCCGTAACAGGGGATCCTCCCCACGGCAGAAGGGGCCCCCACCACAGACCAGACTTCGACTGGGAGGCGAAACCCCCCCTCCCCCCTCCCCGGGGGGGTCCGGCGAATCACAGAAGTTCGGTTTCGCCAAATAAGGTAACACAAAGAGTGGTGGGGGGGCCGCCCTCCCTTTCTCTGAGCACCGGAAGCGATAACGATTCCCGGGGAAGTGCGGTAACAGGAGAATGGTCAGGGGCGGTAACCCTGCCCCTCCCGCATCCTTTTCGCCGGCGAGGAGAGAGAACTGAGTTTGAAGGCTGTTCGACGGGTAACCAACCAATGGGCGCAGCCGTACTAAACAGCGCCGAGTAGCTCACTATCTTCATTTTTATTGGCTACCGCCAACTGGACCAAGGGGGGTGTGTGTGTGTGTGGAATGTTCTACTCATCAGAGACGAATTTACATTATCCCCCCCCCTTCTCGCCTAATGTAAATCACAACACACACACACACACACAACACACACACA
This sequence comes from Nautilus pompilius, assembly GCA_018389105.1. Classification (NCBI taxonomy): domain Eukaryota; kingdom Metazoa; phylum Mollusca; class Cephalopoda; order Nautilida; family Nautilidae; genus Nautilus; species Nautilus pompilius. The sequence continues at coordinate 152,728 of JACATO010002210.1, read as the reverse complement.
TGTATATAGGAAAACTGAATTATAATAGAATTATGTTTTTCTTTTCTTTTGGCCAGCAGGGTAATATACGGATAAATAAATAAATGTGGTTGTAAATCTGTATTTTCAAATTCTCTTTTAAAGGGTTAAAATTAACCCTACAAACGCCAAGCATCGCATCATAAATTACAAAATTCATTGTTTTATTTTAAAATAAAACAGTTTAAACTTAAAGGACAATTAAATTCTGTTTTATTATAATTGTTTCTGAATGATTCTTTTTTTTTTAAATTTCAAGTAAAAGAATTCAAAATACACAAGAAATAAATTATTTTAAAATTGTTTGTACTTTTGAGACTCATCTTTGTTGGCTTGGAAAGTGGGATACTATTGATCCTTTTAATGCTTGGTCATTAAGTGTGAAACATTTGGCATTAACCCAGCTCAGATTTTAAATAAGTGACATTGAGAATTTATGATGATGATAATTGTCCTGTTGCATTTGACAACAGCTGCTATGTCTCACAGTAAAATAGCGTTACTCATTAAACTATTTCAACTGAAAGTCTTATTCTTCTAAACTTGTGCTTATATGAAACTAAAAACTAATCTTAAAATTACACATTGTCAATTTGCAAGCATGCTTTTCATTAATACTTTTTTCTCTCTTTTCTTTCTCATTTTTTTGGGGGGGGTGGTGTGGTGCAATTGTTTGAGGGTGTGTGTGTAAGGTTGCATTTGTGTGTTGGGAGCTGGGTCGGTTCCACGTTCGGCCGCCACAGCTGTTTATAAGTGAGGTCTTACTTTCACCTATGTTTGTATTCGTGTGCCTATCGTTAAGAGAGCAGCGGGCTATCCAAACTCCTTCGTAAACACGGCAGGAGAGGTAGGATTTTTCCAGGCTGAACTCTCAGAACAGAGTTTTCTCTCTGTATGTCCTTATCGTTCTATCAGGGTTGTTGGGCTCTTTTTATTCCTTATTGAGATCCAACTGGAGAAAAGGAGGGGAATGGGGCTGATTTTTTTTTTGGTGTAAAAAATGGATGGAGACATGTTTTGTCTCCGTTTTCTTGATTGGAGGTGGAATTATTGTTGTCTTGATTCATTTCCTTTGTCCCTCGTAGGGGAACTGAAACGGGAAGTAGTCCGACCAATGCGGTGTTTGTTCATCACCTTGGTCAGTAGCCAATTCCACGTTCGGAATTATTCCTTCAGGTCAGCAGATGTTGATGCTTTTCTTCGCTCCGCAAAACAAATGAAAGAAAAACAAAGCGAAAACAAAAGCATGGTTAGTTAGTCCATTTTTAGGAGGGTATAAATATTATTGGGGGGGTAAGTTATGAATAAAGAGAGCCTTTTTAATGGATGGAATAATGGAAGGGGATAGAAGTAATTAAGGGGGAGTGGTATGAAAATGAAAAGGATTACAATCTTCTGGCTGCAAAAAAGGGCTAAAATCTTCTGGCTGAAAAATTAAAGCATGGAGACAGATTGTAAGGTTGAGTGGGGTCGACTCGAGGGGTTGGTCTAGAGCAGGGGTCACCAAACATTTTTCACAGTGGGCCGGATAACTGAAAGAATGACGAGCGCGGGCCGCATAATCATTCTGTTCAATACTTGCAAGCCAGAACGAAAGCTCTGGGAAAAAAGACGAAACACTAAGTTTAGCATTCCATGTTAATCATGGGTGAGTGGCGTGCAATGCACAAAAAACAAAGACACCAACATATTTATTTACTAAAAAGTTATCAAAGAAGGCGACGTTAGCAAAAATATAGTTACATCAGACCTAGTGTGCACATATCCGAATCTTACAAACTAAGCAGCAAAAAAGGTTAGTGAGATTTGTGAAACTGACGTTTGGCTTTCAAGATATCATCAATGTTTGGTTTGGAATTGTTGCATCCAATCAAGAGAATTGCTTTCAAATGTTCATCAGTCGATCTCGTTCGATGTGTTGACTTCACATACTTCATTTTTGAAAATGTTTGCTCACAGACATAAGTTGTTCCAAACAATGATGCCATACCAGCGGCAATTTTCTTCAATTTCGGAAACTCAACATCAGGTAAGAAGCGGTAAAATTCAACAAGTTTTCCTTCTCTGTGCTTCTCTTTCAACAAGTCATTTGCTTGCAAATCAATGAGCTCCAACTGTAGTTCAAATGGCACATCATCAAGGTTACAATCAAACGGATTCTGGAACAGAAGAATGTCACTCTCAATTCTGTCGAGATCTGAAAATCTCTCCAAAAAATGCTTCTTCAAGTCACGAATAATCTTTTTAGGAAAATCGAGGTTGACATCTTCAGCAATTATAGCGCAAAACTCTTTGAGAGAAGTTTTCTCCTTCCAGTTGTGCTTCAAACAATGACAGCTTTCTCCGAAATCCTTTGATGATTCTGTAGAGATCACAGACGAGGTTATCCTTTCCCTGAAGTTTCAAGTTCAGTTCATTCATGTGGGATGTAATGTCGACCAAGAATGACAACTTTGACATCCAGGTAGGATCTGACAGCTGTGGATCAGCTCTATCTTTTTCAGTGAGAAAAACATCTATTTCGTTTCGGAGCTTGTAAAAACGAAACAGGACTTTACCGCAGCTGAGCCACCTCACTGCTGTGTGATAAGGCAAGTCACAGAAATCAGAATCAATTTCTTCAAGAAAAGCCTGGAACTGACGGTGATTGAGTGCATGTCCCCGAATGAAGTTCACAGCAGAAACGACTGGTTTCAGTACACAAGAAATATCCAAGTCTTTCCCACAGAGTGCTTGCTGATGTATGATGCAGTGTATGAACAGAGCGCCCGGAATTTGCAAATCTTCCAACTGAGTCCTGATCTGCCCGACCAGACCCTTCCTCACTCCAGCCATGTTTTTCCTCCATCAACTGTAACACCTCGAAGCTGATTCCACTGAAGGTTATAGTCTTGCAAAGTTTTCTGCACTTCCATGAAAATGTCTTTTCCAGTTGTTGTTCCATGCATGCAGCAAACGGATGCCAACTCTTCCGTTATCTGAAAGTCCAAATTGACACCACGAATGAACACAAGAAGTTGTGACGTACTCGAGAGATCAGTAGACTCATCCAGCGCCAGAGAATACCACAACAAGTTCCTAGCTTTCTCGCATATCTGCAGCACTATGTTCTCTCCAAATTCTTCTGTTCTCCGCACAACTGAACTTTCCGAAAGGCTGATACTTCCAAACAAATCGGCTTTCTCAGGACACAAGTCATTTGCTGCTTCCATCATACACTCTTTGATGAAGTTGCCATCAGTAAACGGTTTTCCTCGCTCTGCCAACTTGTGCACTATTTTGTAACTTGTACGAGTGACAGATTCATTTTCAGCAAACGTTCTCGTGAAGAGATTTCTTTGAGTTTCTAAACCACGTTTCATGGACTCATAATTCTCAGAGCGTAACTTTCCAGAAAACTTTGAATATGTTGATAGATGTTTTGTTTCATAGTGACGCCGAAGATTGTACTCTTTCAAAACGGCAACACTTTCGCTGCATACCACGCAACTAGCTTTCTGGTCCTTTGTTTCCACAAAGAAGTACTTTACTCCCCATTCTTCATTGAAAACGCGACACTCGGCGTCCACTTTTCTTTTCTTAGTAGCCATAATAAAGGGTGAAGAAAACAGCCTAGAGACCAGCTCGTTTAACACCTTGACCGGGGAATTTTTCTGAGCCTTCTTGCCCATGATGTGTCATTTATCCATGAAAAAATTTGTTAGGGAAATCCAAAAATTTCCCCAAAAATCCCTTCGTTTTGGGAGAACTGGAAACTGACCAATCAGGTGAAGTGGAACGTTCCAGATTTCGGCCGGACTGTTCCACTACACACTGAAACTCTCATCCTGATTGGTTCATTTCGTTTTCTGACCTTGCGATTGTTCTGCAAGAGAATCTCAAGGTCATGAGGTTTACGATATAAAACTGCTGCGTTTTCTTCTTGGGACGCCTTGTGTTGGAGCACAATAGACTATCCGCGCACCAGAGTCTTCTTCTCCTACCGGGACAAAAATTGGCAAAAATTGTTGACGTCGGTCACGAGTATCTCAACAGTCAGTATTGTATATTAGTCTGTTGTAGTACAAAAGTACGCGTCCACAACAAAATTAAAAAAATTTTATTTCACAACATCTCGTGTTCCATCCGTTTTATCACGCAAATGCAAGTACCGTCGGCGGGCCTGATGAACTGACGTCGCGGGCCGTAGTTTGGTGACCCCTGGCCTAGAGTGATGATCCGTGTAGAGTGGCAGAAGTTGAAAGTTAAGAGATGATGGATCAATTGTTGAGTTATCCGATGTGTAGCTGTAGTCTGTTGTTAGGGTTGATGTGTCCGAGGACGTTGTTGATCAGCCAGATGGATGAATATGTCGGTCTGTCAGTAATGCTGGAATTCATGACTGCATAATTTTTGCGTAACCAAAGCGTTACATATTTTTGGAATGGTTTTTTTTGGTTGAGGTGAGCTGGCCGCTCTCTATAGCCTTACGACTACCCCAAGCTGTCCGCTGTGGGTGAAGACCAGGAAGTTCGAAAGACAGTCCCTTTTACTTTTTGCAAGGAATCCAAAGATGCGCCAGTACGAAATATAAGTTTGTCCTGGGGACTTTTAATTTTGAAGATCAAGTCTCGGACTAGGCACCACAGTTTTATGTTCATGGGACATGAAAATATACAGTGGATTACCGTCTCATCCTCCTCGGTACAGGCGAGACATTTTGGTGATTTAATAAGTTTCCATTTATGTTTATTTCCCCTCGCGCGGAGTACATTTCTTAGGGTCTTCCAGTGAATGTCAGAGGAGTATCCGCCCATGAGGTGATTTATCGAGCTGCTCCAGATTCTACCCCACGGTAATGGACCTGAATTTAAAGTGGCTTCCCACTTCCCGCTGTAGTCCGGTTCCAAGACAGGTCGTGACGCGAGGAAGAAGTAGATGTCACGTTGGGATAGTTTGTCTAGATCAGCTGTGTTAGTCCCTAAGCTTACTTCGTTGTTTGTACTTATATTAATATTAGACTTGATCCAGTGCTGTTACGTGATAGTCGGATAATAATTTTCTTTTGTCTCTATATAATTTTAATTTGTTAGTTAAAGCATACAGACCATTTGGAATATTAAATGCCTCAGCTAACCGATCAATGAATAAATTTTGCCATCCTCTCATCTATACTTACCGCCTATATCTATATATTGTCTATCTATTGTAACTTATGATGTCTATTGTATTTTTAATTTGTTGAGCACCTATTTTGCTCTCTAAATCTAATAAGTTTAAACATCCTTGACTTCGAGGGAGTCTAGTTATTTGTTTGTTAGCCAGGTGTTTGCGTCTCTGTCAAACCTGGCAGCCCTATTATTTTTGATTTATAGTAAATTTTGGGGGTGATGTAGGTATTGATAAGGTAGGTTTTGGTGAAAAGGGAAAGGTTAGAGGATGACCAGCCTGTTGGTTGGGATTTTATTTTGTTAATAGTGGATGTCCAGTTTTCTTTTTGTGTGTTAATACGGTTGTTAGTAGGGAAGAGGATACCGAGGATTTATATTTTGTCCTCCAACCATCCAATGTCAAAATCCTGTAGAGGCGCTCGGGCGGCCCCAAGCCATGCAGCTTTGGTTTTCCTTAGGTTGATCTTTGCCCCTGAGGCCTTTTGGTAGATCTCAAGGGTCTTGAATGTTTCTTTCAGGCTAGCTGCATCCTTTAGCAGGAGCGTGGTGTCATCCGCATCCTGAACAATTTTCGTTCCACGTAGACCCGTTATTTTTTGGTTCTTTTGGATTGCAGCTGCCAAGGGTTCCGCTGCAATTATATAAAGCATGGCGTTTAGGGGGCACCCTTGCCTTAGGCCTCGTGATGGGTGGAAGGGCATCGAGACGAAAGTTTCTTTATCAGAAAATTCCAGTATCAAAGGCTTTTTGTTGGTCGACGGTTAGCATTATTCCTATGGAATTTTCCGTGTCTAACCTACCTGTAATTTCTCCGTACTTACGATGCTTCTGCCTGGAACTGAACAGGTCTGGTCTGCACTAGTAACTTTATCCATAACTCTGGCCAGCCTATTTGCTGATGCCTTAGCTATTATTTTATAATCACTATTTAGGAGACTGATGGACCTCCAGTTGTCCAAGCACTCCCCATCGCCCCCCTCTGGAAGCAGGACGACAGTAGCAATACGTTGGCTTTCTGAGAGCACCCCACCCTTACTGTATGCGCTATTCGCAATCACTGTCAGGTCCTTAGCTACGAGATATTCAAATCTCTTATATAAATCCAGCGTAAGGCCATCATTTCCTGGGGTTTTATCCATATTTGAAGCCCTAATGGTTTGTTTTATTTCTTGGATGGTTAAGGGCCCTTCGCAGAGCTCGGCTTCTAGAGGGTCTAGTTTATTTTCTAGACAGGCCAGGATGCTGTCCTGAGCTGACGGACAGGCGTCTTCTCTATTGTATAACTCTTTAAAATACCGAGTCTCTTCCCTAATTATATCACTAAATTTACCTTTGTCACACCACTCCAGGGGTCAACAAACTCGCCCCCGTCGAAGCGACCAGCTTTTTCTTTATGCGCTTTACTGTATTCGGTGAACCTATAAAGTGCTGGCTGTGATGTGAGGTGTAGCCAGATCGGCCGTCGTAGCTGTGTATAAGAGAGGCTTGTCTACGCCTGTGAATGTGTAGCGTATTTTTCCTATTTGAGAGGAGCCGGCTACCCAACTCCACCCAGTGGGTGGAGAGGTAGGATTTGCCCAACTGCTTTATCTCGGAGTAGAGTTTTCTCTCTATTTCGCTAAGCTGAAAAGGAAAAACACTGTTAGTTGACATTCTTCTTTCGGCGTAGTGGAATTCCGTAGTAATCACGTCGTTGACTTCTGACCTCCTGCGGTTTTCCTGCAGTCGGTGAATGGCCGCTAGCCCGGCGCATTGTTTGTTTACGTTACTAGATTCGTCCGGCGTCTGCTTCTTTCTTCTTTCGCCGGTGGGTCCCTCCCAGGCCGGAGGTCATTTTTGTGTTTTCCGAAGCACGTTTTTTTTACACGTGACTAATTAACCGTTTGCCATCAAGGCGGCCCAGAGCCTGGTTCAGAAGCCAGGTGTCCCCCTGTCTGTCCAGCTCCCTGGAGGAACTGACCGGCGGTAGACGGTTCCGGTTGGAGCGAGTTTTCCGCCCTCTGATTCCCCCCCTCACCGACTACTCCAAGCCACCTGCTGGGCGGTGAAGGTCAGGGAGTTCGAGGGACGGTCCTTTTTACTGAGGGGACTGAATCCAAAGGTTCGTCGGTACAGATTAGGTCTTTAACTATTTGTACCAGCACGTGGACCGGGTCCCACAGACCTTCCTGCTGTGGACGACCGCATCATCCAGCCCCCTGCTAACGAGGCATTTGGGGGAGTCTATTAAATTCCACTGATGTTTCAGTTCCCTCGAAGGGAGTACGAGGCGTGAAATCTTCCAGTGGATGTCGGAGGTGTAGTTGTCTATTAGACAACCTTTCGTTCTGGTCCAGAGTGTCTTCCATGGAAGGGTTCGCGATTGAAGTTGAGTCTCCCACTTCCCCCCGTAGTCGGGTTCCGTCACCGGAGCCGACGCTAGGTGGAGCTACACGTCACGTTGCGTAAGTTCGTTTAGTGGTTTGAAAGTGTTGTCTAGTTTAACTTGATTTACCACCAGGGTTATTTGGCTCTTACTCCAACTCTGTGCTGAATTTGTGGAATCTGCTGAGGTCGTTATTGATTTTTTGGTGGATTCTAGGTTTTCCGCGTAGGGTAGCCATTCCGGAATTTGCCATTTTGGGATGTCTATGCCGTCTCCTATGATATCTAGGATGTTTTTAATTCTTTGAGCGCATATTTTGCTCTCTGTGTTTACGACGTTTAAACCTCCGCAATCCAGGGGAAGTCGGATGGCCTGTTTATTGATGAGGTGCTTGCCACAAGAACTTGTCCAGCTCAGCGTCAATGGCGGTGCGAGCCCACCTCGGCATGTCTATCACTTTACTCCTATACCATATAGGGGCGATAACTACGTTATTGATCACGGTTTCCTTACCTATATAGCATGTCATCGCTGTGGCTGGCAAGCCTGCGGGGCGATAGGGAGCTGTACCTGCCCCTCTTACAGAGGTACTGATGTGATAAATTTCTCATCACTTTGAGAGAACCAGATTCAATTGGGATTGATTCAATCATGTCGCCTTTGCTAGCCTACCATTAATGTGCTCCATCACTTGCCATTCCCTCTACAGCTATAAGACATTTACTACCATTGGTCTTTGAGGAGCTGCTGGAAGAAGTGATTGGTAATTATGTTAACATTAGTTTCTTCACACCAAGACTTGAAGCCTGGAAATAAAAAAAAAATGATCAAAGCTAATAAAAAAAAAAAAAAGGTTAGGGGCTCGCCAGCCCTTTAACTGTACTTTTACTTTCTCAACTAGCTCTTGCCAGTTGTCCGTATCTACGTTTATGTACTTGCTAAGGGGATACACGATACCCAGAATTTTTATCATGTCCCTAGCCCAGCTAACACCAAAACTGTCTGGTTGTAGGGGGGGGGGGGTTCTGAAGACAACCTAACCACGCCCCCCCCGGTTTTGGTTTTGTTTATTCTGGCACCAGATGCCCGCTCGTAAAGGCGAAGTTTGTCGAACGCAGCCTCCAAGCTCCGCTCATCACGGACGAAGATCGTGGTGTCGTCGGCGTACTGGATAATTTTAGTCTCTATTTGGTCGTTTATTTCTATCCCGCATATTTTCTCCTCAGCGCGAACCGAACAGGCCGGCGTCTCTGCAGCGAGCACATACAGCAGCGCGCTGAGAGGGTATCCTTGCCTTATTCCGCGAGAGGTTTTAAAGTACGCCGAGACGAAGCCGTTCTGACTGATTCTTGTCTGGATATCGGTGTGCGCTAAGTTTATCCAGCTAACGAAGTTATCCCGAATCCTAACTCTTTAAGTGTGCGCAGCAGAAAACTCCAGTCTATCCTGTCGAAAGCTTTCATCTGGTCGACGGCTACCATGATGGCTGGGGAGTTTGCTGTGTCTACTTTATGCAGGATTTCTCTGACCAAATGAAGGGAGTCCGTGATCGTTCTACCCCTCACCGAACAGGTCTGATCCCCACCCGTGACTTTATACATAACTTTGGCCAGCCTTTCGGTTAACACCTTAGCTATGATTTTATAGTCATAGTTTAGAAGGTTGATGAGCCTCCAGTTCGTCAGGCTGTCCCGGTCTCCTCCTTTGAACAGCAGAGTAACCGTGGCGCTGCTCTGGCTGGCCGAGAGGACGCCATCATCGAACGCACTGTTCGCTACGACTGCCAAGTCCTTAGCTGGCAGGTACCCGAACCTTTTATAGAACTCCGGCGGAAGGGGTGACTTCTCGTTGTTTAGAGCCGCGATGGCTCGTTTTATCTCTAGTTCCGTTATGGGTCCGTCGCAGAGCTCGGCCTCTAAGGATCTAGTTTACGTTCTAACTTGCCGAAATTTTCGTCCTGAGCTATCGGACATGTCTCTTAGAGTACAACTGTTTAAAAAACCGAGTCTAAGAATATCCTCTATGTCAGTGCCGTGGCGACCGTCCTTGGTTTTTAAACTAATCATCTGTTTACTCTGAGCTCTAGCCTTCTCTAATCCGCAGAAGTCTTTGCTACACCTTTCCTCGCCAATAGCCTGCGCTCGGGCTCTTATTATAGCACCTTCTGCTTTGCTACTAGTTAGGTTGGTTAGCTCTTTTTTAATGGCTTGAATCCTATCTACATTAGGGGATCCTAAAGCCGCTTGGTTTAGTTCTAGCCTAAGGGCGTCTCTAAGGTGCTTCTCTCGATACATCCTATACGCCGTCCTTAGCTGGCAGTATTCTATGCTGATTTCCATCAGCTTTACTTTTCCTATGCCCCACCATTCGGTCAAGCTGGGGAACTTATTTACGTGCGTTCTCCAGTCTTCCCAGAAGAGCCGTACACTTTCTGCGTAATCTGACTCGGTCAGAGCAGAGGTATTGAGTTTCCAGGTACCGGGTCCTCTGGCAGCTTGCCTGACTTTAACCTGCGAGTGATCGGACCACGAGATTACGTGGTGCGTAATCTCCGTAAGTACCGGAGCTACGTTAGCACTAATGTACACTCTGGCTAGTCTAGTGGCTACACTATACCTATGGCTATAGTGAGTGTACGACTTTAAGACTGGGTGTTTATTTCTAAACGCATCCACTAGCCCGAACTGGTGGCACAAGGCCTCCAGTTGCGGGATCCCGGAGAGATGCGTCCTATGGTTAACGGTCGGTCCCTGCCTAAAAGAATAGCTACTCCTCTGCCGTATGGCGCCAAACTACCGAGCTTCTGTCCTTTCCATCTGGAGAATTTATTTTCTAATTCTATCTGGTTGTTGAGATGTAGTTCCTGCGAGCAGGTTACACCTGTTTTGATTTCTCTAGGTAATCTAAAAAACCTGCGAAATTCGTGTTGTACTTTATCCCTCTAACATTGGGAGAGGCAAAATCCATACGTCTAGCCATAATCACAAATCGATAATAATCGTTGAGTCCGTGAGCCTGCTCCGCCGTCACCTTCCGCGGCTTCTTCTTCAGCACCCTTGCCCCGATCGCGGAGTTTGCAGCTGCGCCTTGACCTGGCTCTCCTTAGGGTTCCGCCCCCTTTTTCAGGGGCATGCACTTCTGAGGTTTCTGGAACTTCTTCCGCCTGCACCGCCCCGGCGATTTCCGGGCAGGAATCCAGGGTGTGACCACTGTTCTTGCACGCAGGGTCGCGGTATAGAACCGATACCCTATACACGCGGTCTCACTGCCGGAGATCTTCCTGGGAATTGGCTTTGTGATCAGCATCATCCCACTTCGCTGACCTGACAAAAATGGAGTTCCGGCAAGATGTCGTGCTTCCAGTTGACTAAAACCTTGCCGTACTCCTCAAAGAGAAGCGATGGAATTTCTTCCGGAGCGTGCAAAGCTACCCCGCGTACCCTTACCAAAGCAATTGGGTCCGCTTTCCGGAGCCTATACCCATGCTCCTCTCCTCCAGGGATCTCCTGACGATGAAATTGGCGTCATCGTCATTTTTGCACACGATTTCCACCATGCCGCTGGGCTGAGGATCACCGCCGTCACTCGGTAGGGGTGGGTCAAACCTGCCTACAAAAGGGTGAGCCTCACGTCCACCGGATCAACTCATCGAAGTTTAGTCGGATAGAGGAACACAGACCGCTCTCCTCGGGTAGACGTCTTAGCAAATTCCGACTCCGTCAGAACAGTGTTATTGAGTTTCCAGAGCCAAGATCCCCTGGTGTCAAGAGCCAGAAAGCTGGCCTTAACCTAAAAGTGATCACTCCACGCGATTACGTCGTGCAAAACGTCTTGGAGTGGTCTAGCTACGTTTAGAAATGTACACTGTCTAATCTAGTAGCTACTTTATATTTATTACTGTAATGAGTGTACGATTTAGCGTTTGGGTGTTTATATCTGAACGCATCGACCAAGCCGAACTGCGAGCACATGGTTTGCAGCTGCAACTTTCCGATCAGGTGCGTCCTACTTTTAATGTCCGGTCCCTGCCTATCGAGTTCATGGGAGGGGACGCAGTTGAAATCACCTAGTATGTATATTTCTTCTGCAGGGTTTGACCTAAGTTCCTGCTGTAGTGTGTCATTGGAGTTCCGAAAGAACGCTGCACGCTCTTTCCCGACGGTGGGAACGTACATCGATACGATCATCACTTTTCTTTGGAACTGATTTTGGTAACTAGCTATAACAATTCTTCCTTCATTATCACTGTAAGAGTGTTCTATTTTAATGTTTAAGCTATGGTGAAATAAAATGGCGACGCCTTTTTTCCTTCCTACTGAATCTAAGCTGGTGAGTGTTAGACCTGACCAATTAGTAAAATACCTATCTACTTCTGGGTTAGTTTGTAAGTGAAGTTCTTGCAGGTAAATTATTGTGTTGGATGCTGGATGCTCTAGGTCAGTGGTTCCCAACCCTTTTCTAAAAATGTTGCTCGCGGTCCCCCTAGTTTTTTTACTTCACTGTTTCCCCCCCTAAAATCAGCTCAGCTTCTAGTTATTATTATTATTATTATGTTAGCATGTCAAGGTTTTTGCTTCCATGTTGTCAAACGAGTATTTCCCAAAAATTCAGAAACTTTTCTATATATAATCCACTCAGAATTTGGAAAATATTCAAAGTGTACTAAAAGCACTTATTCTAAACCGTTAGTCATTTTATTAAAGTCTTAAAAAAACTGTTGAATTAAAATTTATTCAAAATATGACACTTCTCGAAAATCAAATGAAGAAAAGTTCAATGAGAGATCTGCACCTGTTTGGCCTTCAATATTTCTCAATGTTGGGCTGCGTTTTTGAAAGAGCCACTCTCATGTCATGCGTTACATCGAGTTTGTTTCTCGATCTGGTTTTGATTGAAACAAGAGTTGAGAACCCTGACTCACACTCATAGGTTGTTGCGAACGGAATCAGCAATTTGAGAGCCATCTTTGCAACATCTGGATATGATTGTACCATTTCAATCCAGAAGTCGCTGCAATGCATCTGGCGAAAAAGCATTTTTGGCAGCTCCATCATTCACCAAGTCAATGAACTGCTCTTCAATGAGATGGTTCTGGAAGGCAGCTCGCTGACGGAGATGGAGAATGGATTCGAGAGAAAAGTATAATACTTCTGAAAATCGTGAAGTTCAGGAAAATAGCCTGCAAAGCTCTGTGCAGAGAATATCAACATGATTCTTCTTCAACTCGAGAATACCAGAATCAACTGAGAGATTATTTTCATCGAGGAAAGCGTTGAGCTCCGGAAATGGTGCAAAATTCTTCCTTGTTAATTTTAAATGCCACAATTCCAGCTTCGTCCTGAAAGCATTCATTTTTTCATGGCAGTGGAGCACGGTGACCTCCTTCCCTTGTAATGCCAAATTAACGCAGTTAACTGCCTCGAATATGTCCACCAAAAACGAAGTCCTTCGCGGTACCCCAGGTTGAGAACCACGGCTCTAGAAAATCATTACAATGTTTATTGAATTTTATCCCCGAATTTGAGAGGGATAAAATTTCCAGACGTCTAGCCATAATCGCCAAATCTAACTCTTCGTCTGTGGACGTTACTTAGTTGATACTGAAAGGTTAGTCCAAACGGAAGTGACACCTATTCAGGTGGTCTCTACCGTGCCTACAACCCCCTGAGTCACTGGAGGGTATTGTGTTTTGGGTGCTTTTGCCTTCCCCCCTTTTTTGTGGGGAAGGCTTCAGGCTGGAGTCTTTATAGACTCTCTTGGAGCTCCTCCCTCTGGTGCCCTTTCCTCTCAGTGAAGCTGGGTCTGCTGTGCTTCTCCTTGCCTGTGGTCCATTCACCACCTCGTCAGCGACAACTGTTGTGTCAGTTGCCGCGTCATCAGCGGCCACGTCCGGGGCTTTAGAAGGCGCTGATGTTGAATTTTATACATTTTTGTCAGCTTCTGGGACGTTTTTCAGTTTTGTGCTTTCTCCAGTGCTCTCATCGGATAGTGAGGTCATTGGACAACTCATATATAACGGTGGTGTTATATGTCTTTCCCTCCACCGTCTCCTTCACTCTTCTTGGGATAGCAGGTTTTAAAATCATTTTCCCACTTCTTTGCCCAGAAAGGAAGGGGGTTCCAGGTAAATAATCTTACTTAAATGGAATCAGAACATTCCCATCTTTTTGGAGTAGGGCTGCAGGAATTTCTTCCCCAACAGTCAGGCCACTGGGGTTGCTCCTCTAAGTACGTGCTGTTTTGCCCTTTATAGTTAGGCATTTTGTGGAGAGTAGTTCTGCATCGTTATTAGATTTGCATACTATCTCCACCGTTCTGTCATAGCTGCTCAAAATGGCATGGACTTCACTGGACAGGTCTGCCTGTATCATCGCCGTTGCCGTGTCCATGCATCCCACCTCTCCTCCGGAATGGGGGAAGAGGGAGCTCTTCGTATCAGACTGCTTAAATGTTTCAGCCTTTGGTTGGATGTCCAGGTCCTCAATGAACTTCTTAAACGACATAGAGTCGCCGGCCGTCCCTATATCTTCTATCACATCGAAAATGCTGGGACTTGCCACTTGAGCATAACCTATTTCTGCAGTTGTTGCTGCCGACATCGATGGCTGAGGTTCCATCTCAAATTACAACCTAGCCACACTACTCTAGAGAACTAAAAAAATTAGAGAAATTAAAGCTGAGACGAAAAAAAGGGAAAAAACACGAGATGCACAGGAAAAAGCGAAAGAAAACAAACTAATAGAACTAAGAAAAACGCAAATGGTTCAAAGAACTTACAAATTACAAAACAAAGAAAAAATAAAAAAAAAAACACGAAAATAAAAATTCAAAGAGAAATTCAAAAATAAGCTAAGTAAATTAAACCTAATTCTATCAAAACTTAATTTTTTCTTAAATGACTGTTTAAATTTTTTAAATAGCCTTGAGTAAATTTAATTTATGGGTGTAATTTTTGTTGTATATACTACCAAATTTATATTTCAGTTTTTCCAAAAAATGGATTAACTGAACATTGCTAAATATGCAGTTTTCATAATTTTAAATGTTGTCTCAATAAGGTTTCTCAAAATATTGTAAGGTGTAGTACATCTAACTTAAGAAACTGAAAACAGAGGGTTTTCTTGGATGCCTTTTGTGCTGACAGGTTCAAAGAATAAAAACACATCATAGATGTGGCCATAGCTTTGTTATAACCATCAAATGTAAATCATGTACAAGCAATTTCATTAAAGTGCACTATTGCAATCCCTTGAAAAGATTCTTATTTTAACTCAACCCCAAGCTCTAAGCAGAATTACTTACAAGTTTTATTTCTATTCATAAATTCTTATTTTGGATAAATATTTAATAAGATATAAGCAGTGGTGGGATTCAAATATTTTACAACCGGTTCGCTCAAAAAAAGCATGTCAGTTTGGCCCGATATAGGTCCAAAGGTTGATCTTTTGGCTGCCGCGTTCTACAGTTTAGCAAATCAAATTATTAATTATGATTATTTCCGAAATTAAAAAAGTGTCTAAACAATGGTTAAAGCATCACTATAATAAAATCGAAGAGACTCTATATTGGACTATATAGTTAATGAACTAAGTAATATGAAGATATATCTATGCACATACATGTTTGATTGTTTGTGCCTTTTGAATTATTATTACTATTATTATTAATTATACATATTACTGTTTATATATTTTATGATTTTATGTATTCTTCAGTTTTCTGAGCTAGGTAAAAATAAAAATACTTTACTATAGTGTTTGCTGCATTTCCATTGAATGTTACCATTTTGGCAAAAAAAATAACAAAAATTCTTTACCCGAGTCTTTTATTAATTTAACATTTTTAGTTTTTCACTTAAAAAATTTCCAAATAGCCACTTGATTGTCATCAATGTCTTTAGCTTTCTTTTGTTTGACCCTGTTGTGTCATCAGCAGAGTGGTTTTTTCTAAGCCATGTTTTGACCGAAGGAGTGGCAGGCCCATGAGTCCAATGGGAGGCCAATCAGATTAATTGTCATAAGGTTTGCTATATTCTCAACTGTAAAGCGGCTGCTTTTATCTGAATATATAATATTCATTCTTGAAAAACCTCTTTCTGCCTCTGCAGAACTGACAGCAATAGTACTGACAATATTTTTAGCCTTTTGTACACTTTGAGGAATCGCAGGGTTGTGGGAATTTTGTAGGACATTTTCCACATAGTCACGGAACTCATTAATACTGATTTCATGATGGAAAACTTCACTGAATTCACTCAGTTTTTCTTCTGCACCTTTCCAGAGTACAACAACTTCCTCAATGTTCCACGAATTTGGCTCAAGCAAGTTTATCAGTTCATGAATTTTGTTGTCATTTTCTTGTTCATTGTTCTTTGATGTTAAATGATCACAGTCCATCAACCTGTTTTTCATATTTTCTGTCACTGCCTCCAGTAGCTTTTGACGAGGAAGGCTAACAACTTTGTTGTTTTCAACGAACTGAATATCCTTAAAGGCATCTGAAACAACTCTGACATCAATTTCCTTTTCAAAGGTTCCCTTACTTTCTTTGAGCATTTCAAATGCCTTAATGGACCTTTTTATTAGTTTTTCAGCTATTGGCAAAGTTAAACTTCTAGCTTGAAGGGCATTAGAAAGTAAGGAGATTTCTTGCAGTATTTCTATCATCAGTTCCAAATCATTCAAGAAATGCTTGTTGCAAAGACGGGCACCTATCCCTGAATGTTTTGTCTCACTAGAGAAATATTTGTTCAATGCTGGATAAGCACGCCACAAATCAAGTGCAGACTTCAGACTGCAAGCAGCCCATCTTGGTCTCAGAACTCTACCTATCTTCAGAATTTGTTGTCCAAGTTCTTCTGAAATTTTGAAGAGTTGCATTTGGTTTTTGTTTGATTGGTGAAAGATTGTGTAGATTTTATCCATGAATATTTTGAAGCGATTCACTTGTTTTATATCATTGACAGTATCGTCCAAAACAATTTGCAAACGATGATTTAAACAATGACAATGTTAGGAAAATTATTTTTAAGTCTAATGCCTACCCCAGAATTGCAGCCAAGTATTACACTTGCCCCATCTGAACAGAATGCAATCAAATTATTTCTCAAATATTCATTATCAAATCCACCATCGTACAAACTCTTTAACAAAGATGCGTACGTATATTGTTTCCGCTCCTTGTCCTTCCAATTCGACCAAATCAAAGAAAATTGTTGGTGATAGATCACAATCTTCAAAAAAATTATAACCACAGGCTTACTAGATATGGTTGAAGCTTCATCCACGTTGACACAGATTTTAAAATTTTGTTCAATAATTTTGGTAAATATTTCATTTTTTATATCCTTTGCAATGTGATCAACTATTTTCACAGCAGTTTTGCGAGAATGAAGTCCAACACCCATGTCAACTCCATTTTTTATTTGAAGCTCAATCT
Organism: Nautilus pompilius; assembly: GCA_018389105.1. Taxonomy (NCBI): domain Eukaryota; kingdom Metazoa; phylum Mollusca; class Cephalopoda; order Nautilida; family Nautilidae; genus Nautilus; species Nautilus pompilius. The sequence continues at coordinate 135,757 of JACATO010002210.1, read as the reverse complement.
CATCTTCAACATCAGAAAATGGCCTGCTTCTTTTTGCTAAACTGTAGACTGTATTGAAAACTTTGCATGTAGAGGCAAAATGTTTCTGGTTCGTTTTATCAATGCATTTTGTAATTGCATCATCTGCACGATCCTGTAGTTTCTTTACACAAACACTATGTGCCTTTGATGAAAAATGCTCTTTCATTTTTTTCCCTGAGAGATGCTTGATGGATGGTTTTATCCTTCCCTGAGGCTTCAATACTGCAGCTTCCCCATTCAATTGACACGTGAATTCCCTTCATGTTTAAGGAATCAAATTTGGCACAGTGATCACAACCAAGTTTATTGCTACGAACAATCAATCAATCCATATTTTTTTTAGAACTCCTCATATTGCTTCATACTCCACCAGTCTGGAAGAGATGATGCGGCATCTGCCTCATCTGTAGGTGGCACAATATCAGAAGCAGAAGTTTCATCAGTATCTTTCACCAAAGATGGCTGTGTTACTGTTACGTCCTCACTGGCCTCTTCCTTTGAATTTTCAGTTCTTGGGATTTTTTGCATGAACTCTAGTATATTTTGTTGCCGCTTCATTTTAAGGGCTGAAGTCTGAAATGTAGAAAATTGCTTCACTAGGTACTAGGATTGCTACAATATTTTCAGTGCGCAATGTAAAATACTGTGTTTTTCTTCAATGGTAATTACGAGAATAATTTCCATAATCAGAAGTTAGTAGCATAAAAACATCTACAACCATATCTAACAAATATTATTTTAGATACCTCTTGTAATAGGAGTAGGAATTACAAATTATAATGTGCAAAAATGAATATCTAAAAAATTATTATTAATGGCCTAGGCTAGAAGCGGCCTAATGGCCTAGTACTATAATGCGGGTAATGAAAACATTTGTAAGTGTAACTGGTAGTGTTCACCAGTTCACGTAATTATTTCATAATTATATAACAATACTTTTTAACATTTAAAGTCTTGAAATTATAAGAATTAATAATTTCTTACAGTTTATCACGCAAGAACTGCTCAATCTGCAACGTCGAACCAGCAGATAAATGGCAAATTACAAGCTCAAAACTAATTTTCTCCATTGTTCAGCATAAAAAAATACTGTATGTTTTAAAATACTAAGTCAACTGTTTTAGCTCTAAGTGCTTTAAAAGTCCAATGTGCTCAAAAGTATCGGATATACTAACAGATTTTGTGCAGCAAACCAATGCTAAATATAATTAGCAGATGATAAACTCATTTGAAATGGCCCGTAACAAGAATAATTGGATTCATACCTTATATTTTGATGATAAAATAAGTTAAGGGCTAGCAACCAGTTCGCGGAACTCATGAAATTCCAAGAACAGGTTCGCACGAACCGGCTGAATCCCACCACTGGATATAAGCCAATGAGAAGACTAAGCAGCAATTATCAGAGATTGATATAAGGTTAAAATGAATAATTTTGAAGTACAGTTAGGGTAATTGGTAACCAGTGTTTGCCAAGAAAACTAATTTGAATAATTAGACATAATATAGTATGAAAACTTCATTTGGGAAAAAAAAGTATTAAATTTTTTTTTTTAAATCTTAAAATTAAAATTTCTGGTAAACACTAATACCTATCTACTTTTAATCTTAACATTTAAATGATAATATTTCTAAAAAGTAAATAAAAGATGCATTTTCTTGTTTCTGACCCAAACATGAAAACCTAGATTATTATGTATAAAATATTCAGATGACAGGCAAGGCAGGTAAAAACTGAAATGTCCATTTCCCCCTTTTAAAATACAGTATCCAATTACAGAAATGAATATAAAAATCTTTTCCCTGTTAAATTTTAAAATTGCAACAGATAGCAGTGATTTTGTATGAACATGGCAGAAAAATACCAGTAAATATTTGCTTTAAAATATCAGAATTTGCAGGGGAAAATAAAGTATTTAACAAAAATAGAGGCTCCATTAGTATTACAGATATCCAGATTCAGTTAATTTTTAAAGGATATCTCTTTTAAACTTCAATTTTAGATCTTTGAAAAAATAATTTGTGCGATCGCCTGTTTTCACGTCACTCGGGTTTTAAAAGATAATTTACATATTTTAAAAATATTTAAACGGCGCTTAATTAAAATATTTTCCAAATGCTTCATGAACTTAGGGTTCTCAGCTATTCTCTGGTTCGGAGCTCACTGCAACTAAACCTGCCCCTAAAGCGATTTTTAATTTACTCCCCTTGTCTCAACATGGTCCTGAAATTGTAGGTGCTGTGTTGAAGAACCAAAGCAAAACTTCTTGGTGTGCAACATTTTAATGCGCCATTTTGGCTATACAGTGATTTGTTGTTGTCGCTTAACTAAACACAGAGAAAATATACGGCTATCTGCTGTTTCTTATTATTCTAGATGAGTAACTGTGATGATAGAGCAGAGCAGCAGGAAAGATGGCAGAATAGGAATTACATTCACATCCGCATATACCTACTTAATTTTTAGATACATTTGAAAGACGCAAATGGTCAGTCTTTTTTTTTTAAATCTAAAATAATTCTATGCCCAAAGACAACATTAAAAAAAACAACACACACACACACATACACGCGCAAAGAAATAATTCACAAACAAAGCGACACTTTTCCAAAACACGAGTCTCTCATTTACGCTCCGCTGTACCGCAGCAAACGAAATACTGCTCACCGATTTGTTGAAGGCTTAAAGGTTCAGTCAATCGTTTCTGGGGGTCGGGAAATGGACGGAAAATTTCAGGCACGATTTAGTTTATTTTTTCTAGTATAGGAAATAGCTTTAACGTCCAAATAATAATAATTAATAAAAAAATTACATTAACTTCGTATTTTTATTCATCTCAAATTTGTTTATTCTCTCACACCAGTGATTGGTCAGGTTAGACAGAGTTAGTCCTAATCAGAAAGCAAATTGAAAACAAACATTCAGAATATTATCTCTCTAAAAATTATATATTAAAATATTATATTTAAAATTAACAATCGTTTATTTTATTTCGTTTGGCGCCCCAGTGTGTGTGTGTGTGTGTGTAGCTTTGTTTGGCTTATCACGTGTTCTAAAATGGCCGCTGATGATTACTAACAAACCCGAAGACATAAAATCTAACACTATGTTTAACCACGAAGACAGCCCTCTTCTTGAAAAAAGGATCACTCGTACGGACCGGATAAGCAGGAACATTTCAGGTCCACACCCTCTACGTAGCGACGCCCCGGCTAAGGTGAAGTCGCCGTCGGTCTGCGAGGTCCGCCTGTGTTGCCTGGCGATCTTGGTAGCGGAGGCCTGTGAACGGATCGCCTTCTACAGCCTGATCGGGAACCTGGTCCTCTTCCTGAACACCACCCCCTACCTGTGGAACGCCTACAACGCCACGAAGGCTTCCTTCCTGTTCGTGGGGATCTCCTTCCTCACCTCCTTGTTTGTGGGATGGATCGCCGATACGATGCTGGGCCGCTTCAAGAGCATCCTAGCCGCCTATGTGATTTACGGAGGAGGCTACGTTCTGCTGCTGCTGATGTCTCCGTACAGGATGAATGCGACGACCACGTATACAAAGAACACCGTGATTAATTCCTGCCTGCGGGCACCAGCCAACAGCTCGGCGGACAACGTCACCTGTAAAGGTTGTAGCTTCACCAGCATGCTCTCCGAAAACTGCTCGGGGCTGGTGCTCGCTGTTTTAGCAGTAATGGCCATAGGTAGCGGTGGTTTTAAAGCCATTATGGCCCCTTTTGGGGCTGATCAGGTAGGAATTGTTTTATTGTGCGATTACGGTAATCATGGCATTTAATAGTAATGGCTGCAGTACAATACTGCCACACTTCAGTCATGGAACATTAGAGTTACGGTCTGGTTTCATTAAAAGAAAATTGAACCTTTTGTGTTTTTGTATTTGAAAGGTGAAGAATGACTCTCCTGAGAAAATTCGAAAGTTTTTCACATGGTTCTATTGGTCCATCAATGTGGGTGCTTTCATTGCACTTGGCCCAGTGGTCTATATCCAGCAGTACTACTCGTTCTTCTGGGGCTATGTGATTGCTTTCTCTTGCCTAGCAATGAGTTTTATCACATTTGTTTTTGGTGAGTAGCTCTCAACTTTATTCTGGCTCCGATGGGTTCGAGTCACTGGTGATGTTGACTGATAACAAACAGTGAATAAATAGAAACTAACTTTAAAAAAGAAGAAAATTCCCTCTAGTATGACTGAAAAAGCGTGGTGACCAAGTTTTTTATTCCTAAATTTTACCATTAGATGGCCTTGTTTTGTCAGCAGCCTTTCTATATTTTCATGAGCTTTTTGTTGTTTTAGCTGGGTGTTTGTTGTTGTTTTTTTTTTAAATAATTTTTAGGGCACAGTAACCAAAAAGGCTATTGTAGGGTTTTGTTAAAGTCAAAATGTTCTTGGCTTTTTTTTTTGCTTCAGGTTACAGAATGCCATCCACATGCACATTTATTTTTTTTTCAGATGGCTTTGTTTGCTTGTTTTTTTTTAGGGTGCTGTTTCTATAAAAAGTTCCCACCAGGTGGCAGTATTCTGACAAATGTTGTTGTTGTTATAAAGGAAGCTATAAAGATGAAGAAGAAAGCGAAAACAAAACAAAACACTCTTCAAGGAAGGTAGGGCACACCTTTATTCACAAATCTTTTCAGGTGATCCCATTCCTACATAAATAAAGTGGAATAAAAATACTAAAATTATGTCTGCTTTCAACAACAAAGTGAAAGTATTACTAAACTACCTATATGCTTCAGATTTACCTATTTTGCTAAATCTTTTTCAAATAAACCAACAAAACGAAATTTCTAGCAAGATTTGAGTTGTTTCTGTTTTTATAAACTAACCATCTACTCTAAATTACGTATCACCAATAATCTCTCTCAACAAAGCACCTTATGATATTTTTAAAAGAGAATTTATCTTATCTATGATGTTTTCTGAAATGATTTATTACATATTTTAATGGGATAAAGTAATTACAAAAAGAAGTTCTATTCAAGATAGTCTTTATTATTTATGGCTGTAAGAAAAAATAAAAAACAAAAAGTTTATATTATTTAGTTTGGGTAATTTTCTAAAAAAAATTATTTAAAGTTTTGCTTGAAATATTCAGATATTTTAGTTCTTTTGTTTTATTATGAACATCTATACTGCCATTTTTTTCCTCTTTTTATTTTTATCAAGTTGAAAGAAACTTTTGTGTCTAATAATTCTGGAATGTGAGAATTTTTTTTTCATAAATTTTCAGACTTAGGGTTTAGAAGCATTTTTGTCATTGTAATTACTCAAGAGGTACATGTGTATGTAAATCATATACTCCAAATTTTATATTCACTATAGTAACGAAATTATGGAATAAATCTTATGCAGAATTCTGTATTCTCTACTCAATGCATATTGTTGTATGTTGTTTTATTTAAAATTTGTTTTAATTCTAAATACTTTCATTGAAACTATGATAGTGTATATCATTGGGGATTTCTAAGTTGCACAGAGAGAGAGTTCTTTGTTTGAACTGTAGCCATTTTGGAAAGCCTGTTGATTTGTAAAATTTGTTTTCTAAATTTAGTTCATTAAGGCAATTTTCTGTCAAACAATAGCTGCTGCAGGTTTTATTTTTCAGTTGCCTTGTGGATAAAACAGATTCATCACAGTCCAAACCAAGCTTTTTGGATTATGCTAAATTTCGCTATGGTGGCAGTTTTCATGATTCTCTGGTGGATGACATAAAATCTCTTCGCAATATCCTTTTTGTATTTTTGGCGATGATACCATATTGGATTGTCTATTTCCAGGTACATATATTACAGTGCTATTTAGGGATAAGTTGCTGGTTTTTTGTTTTTTTTTTAAATTGGTATGGTTTTGGATTTTTGTTTTTTAAGAATGTTTTATTTTCTCTATCTCTCCCATTCTCTCTCTGAGAAAGAGAGATAGACAGGCAGGCAGGATGTTGAAATAACATCACTGCAATGTTTTCAGGCCAGGTTTTATCTATAAGCCCTTAGTACATATGTGAATGATAAATTTGTAGTAAACAGCTTTTGTAAAACAAACAATGACTGGAATTTTCCAAAGCATAAATTAGAATCACATGGTTTTAAATACAGATAAATGGAACAAATGTACCATAAATTTATGTTTGCAGTCAGTCAGAAAAAAAATGTTTGTTTATCTCTTTTTTAGCTCTTATGAGATTGAAAAATATTTTTATCTATTATTTTGATGTTTTGAAGTTCACAATACTCTAAATGCCTCATGAAACTGCATAGCTACATCTATTAATCTTTTTGAAATAACATATGTAGAGTGTTCTATAATCAACCAAGCAAACTCATATGCTCTTATTTCAGTATCTGAATAACATAGGAATTTTGTTTTACACTGCATTGATAGATACTTTAAGGGAAAAAAGGAGTGGCAGTTTTAGCAAGCCAAATCCTAAAGAGTTCCACTCAGCAATTGAAATGTTTTCAAGGAGGCTTTGCACAAATGTTTGATGAAAAGGCTTTAAATTCAGGTCATATTAGAAATGGAAGTCCAGATGATTATCATTCCCACTGAAGCATGTCTGACCAACTTCCTGGATTTGTGTGAAAACAGTTAACAATTTCTAGAGCAGTGTTTCCTAACCTTTTATCTGCCATGCACCCCTTCTCTCACCAGAAATGACTGAATCATCCCCACCCACCCACCCACACCAAACAAGAGATGGATATTTTGTTTAAAACTTTTATTAACACACTGATATACGTTGTGTTTTGAGGATAACTGCTTAGAATTTAATTCAATGAGAGACCTGCGCTTGATGACATCCAACTAGAAACGATATAAGTGGTTCCAGTTTAGTCAGCTTCAGTTGTAGGTCACCCTGATCACAAATGTTCAACCTATTTCACTTCTTGGTCAAAATGTCCATGACGGCTCTGAATCCGCATTCTACTAAATAGGATGTTGAAAAAGGAAGCAGCATTTTTCTTGCAGCTTTTGAAATCTCTCATTAGTTCTCGGAAGCTTTGTCAGTCAACCACATCATTAGTTTCTTCGTTTTATGAACGACTTTCATAGAGGCATTGTGCTGCATTTCTGCCAGTTCATCTCAGTAACACCTATCAACGTCATCAAGTTGACAGAGAAATGGTTGTGTCAACCAGTCCAGAAACTCTATTGCTTGCAAATCTGCGAACATGGCCTTGAATTCAGTGATCAGTGAGGCAACATGGTCACATATTACTGTCAAAACATGGTCGCTGATTGGATAGTGCAGCAAATGGCTGAAACTGGTGAAATCCTTCCTGCCTAGATCTCCTCACCACAGCTCTAATTTGGACACAAAGCCAAAAATCTTGCACTTGGAGTCAATGATGGTCTTTTTGGTGCCTTGAAGATTGCAGGTCAAAGTATTCAGTTTATCAAAAATGTCTGTGAGATAAAGAGTCATAACCATTGCATCTTCACCATGCAATGATTTAATAATTTTGAGATCCCCACAAAACTCGAAAATGGTGTCATAAAGATCGACAAATCGCTCCAGGTATGGTCCTTTTGAAAGCCAGCGTACTTGAGTGTGGGAAAGCAACCTTACAAACTGCTCCTCTGCATCTTTGCAGAACACTTTGAAAAGTCTTTCTGTTTTCGGGTTGGCTTTAATGTGGTTGATTACTTTGATGATTGCCGTCATAATCACACTGAGCCAGTGGCATAACTAGGGGGGGGGCAGAGGGGGCACGTGCCCCCGGGTGCCATTTTGAGGGAGGCGCAAAATTGACCAAGCTCAGCGGGACCAACTATCACGAATGGTGAGATATGTCGACGTTGACTTCGACAAAAGGACTGTTTGTGTCCGAGAGTCCTTTCTTGGGTTCACCCTACTCGAAAAGAAAGATGCAGCCAGTATTGTCGACATAATTTTGAAGGAATTTGAAAATGATGGCCTTGCACTGAGTGATTGCAAGGCACAATGTTACGACAACACTGCGGTCATGGCCGGACACACCAGTGGAGTTCAGCAATGCATAGTGGACTTGAACGAAAAGGTGATATTTGTGAATTACGGCAACCATTCACTCACCTTGTTGGTTTAAGTGCAGCAAAGAGCAGTTGTAAGATTATTTCATTTTTCAACATCATCGATTCTCTGTTTGCGTTCTTTTCATGATCAACACCAGGTGGAGCGCAAGAGCAGATGTTGTGAAACATCTTGCAACATTCCTAAACAAAATTCTAAACCTTCTGCAAAATTTGGTAGATGATAATGATGAGACATCCGACACATGCTGTGATGCTGACCATCTTTTAAGCCAAATGCTGGTCTTCCATTTCTTTGCATTGCTTGGATTTTGGAACAGGATTCTCGCTCGAATCGACCGGGTTTAGAAACAGCTACAAGATCCAACGATGAACTTCCGGGATGCCGCAGATGGTATCAAAGCCCTTCAGCAGCATTTCTTGGATAATGGAAATGCTCTTGTCCACCAATCTCTAAATGAAGGCATTGAGCTTAGTCAACACTGGAACGTTGACATCAACAAACGTCGCAGAACACAAAAACGATGGCCTTCTGATAATTCCGAAGATGAAACATCAGCACCAACCAATGAGATAGAACAAATCATGAAGACTGTTCTTCATCGTCTTCAATCCGAAATGCAGCATAGATTCGCTTGTTTACACGATATTGATGCAAAGTTTGGTTTCCTCCTTGATGTTTGTACTCTATGTTATCCCTCACTTCCAGATGAATTGCACTTCGATCAAAATGCGCTTCGTTGGCTAGTCATCACAGCGCTGACATTGACGGCGAGGAGCTCTTCGAAGAAATCATTGACTACCGGGTGTTGTTGTCCACTCGCGCCAAAGTTTCAATATCAAGACCAGAACATCTCCTCAAATTTATTGTTCAATACGGAGATAACAGCGTCTTTCCTAATTTGCGCATCGGTCTTCAGATTATGTTAATAGCCGTTTCAATTGCAAGCTGCGAAAGGTCATTCAGCAAACTCAAGCTAATTTTGTCATATTTGCGGACATCAATGTCTCAAAGCCGCCTGCGTGACCTTGCCCTCCTCAGCATCGAAAGCAAAGAAACAAACAACTGATTTTGAAGACATAATCGATCAATTTGCATCAATGAAAGCTAGAAAGATCCCTTTGTAAATACTTTCTGTTACTCTTTTGTTCCATTTCAATTCATAAGAGTATTTTTAGATTATGCATTCATGGTATTTTCAATAGTTAGTACTTGGGATAAAGTTAACTTTAAAAAATCCTTAAGGGGGTTAAATCGGACTACTGTCTAAGAATTCTTAGTTCATGAATTTTTGAAGTAACTAACCTAACCCATTTAGCTCTAGAAGGCTTAAAGTTAGGAATATCCGTACTTCATTTCAGCAGATAAACGAAATTTGACAAGAATAATTTCTTTGCTTAACAGGTACATGACAGTATAAGGATTTTTATATGATACTTGCAAGAACGACTCATTTGTTCATTGCTTTTTATGGTATGTCCTATAAAAAGGACGGTTTGGAATTAGTGGGTTGAATATTACGGAGCAGTAATAATATTGGGCAAAATTAGAAAAATAAAATGAAATGATTTAGTTACTTATAACTCATAAGTAATAAATAATAGGTCGATTTTTTACTTGGGGGGGGGCGCAAATTTCGAGCTTGCCCCCGGGCGCCATTTACCCTAGATACGCCACTGCACTGAGCTTAGGGAGAGACTTTTGGCGATAAGATGGATCGCGATGTATGATGCAGTGCATGGAGATCAAAGCAGGGTTGTCTCTCTTCAGTAACTGGAGGAATCCATTCTTCTTCCCCATCATCGATGGTGCTCCATCAGCAGCACATGAGACTATGTTAGCAATGGGAATGTCATGGTCATTAAAAAACTTCATGAACAGCCGGTATATGTCCTGTGTAGTCGTAGTTGTCTCAAATGACTGACAGAACAGCATCTCTTCGCTGAAATCAGCTGCCTCTATGTAACGAACGTAGGCTAGAAGAATACTCTGACTGTCCCTCACTGTTGACTCGTCCAACTGAACGGTAAATGACCTTTGTCAAAGTTTACAAACGAGTTGATCCTCCATATCTGAGGCCATCTCATTGATTCTGCGCTGGACAGTGTTGTTGCTAAAAGGTATAATCGACACAGGATCATCCAATCTTTGCAGTACAGTTTTTGTGAACACATGCAATGCAGGTATGATTAAATCCTTGCCAGTTGTTTGAGCATTTCCATACTTAGCGATGAGAAGTGACATTTCATAGCTAGCCACCAGCCCTGCATTTTGCATGGATGTCTGTGACTTAAACATCGAGAGTATGACCTTCTGAGCCTGCATCTTGTTCTCATGATCGGCCTTTAGATCCTGGAAATATGACTGGTTTTTATCAGCGTGTTCCCTGTTTGGATCGCAAATGTACCTCCAGTTTTGCCAGTTTTGTGGAATCATTGTGTAAAGTCTGATTACAAAGTAAACACAGCAACAGTCTCTCATTAGGTGGAAAGGCAATAAAGCCATACTTCAGATATTCAACTGAGTACTTACGTACTTTCTTCTTAGCTGAGTTGGCCATTATATAGGTATACCACTCAGTTCGCTCGTGTGTGTCTGTACTGTCCTATGAAGTCCCTATCCAGCTTTTCTAGCCTCCACTCCCAGTGGTGCCAGCCAATGGGAGTGCGGCCCAACTGCACCAGTCCCACAGTATAACAGTCCAAGATCTGGCTCCTGGCCTTTTGCCACCAGGCCCATTGTCCAGAGTGGCGGGATGACTTCCAGCCTCTGGCCACTGTCAGCAGTGCGTATTGTTTTGGTGGCAGAGCAACATGATGCCGTCTGGCCGGCGATGCCAGGGTAAGCTGACCCAGAGGGACTATGATATAATCAGGCGACCAGTGGCTACACCACCATGCCTGTGAGTGGGCTGACTTGCCATAGGCAAGAATTCATGGTCATTGCAATGCTGTTGCTGAGTACTATTTTCAGTGCGTATTTGAATTTGAACAGTGTTTTTGGTAGGCATGCATCTCCGCCTTTACAGAAGCAGGCAGCACTCTCTCATTTGTAATAACAATAATAATAATAATAATACCTGATGTATATGAGATCAGGCCTGAAAGGGCATCTTCAAGCAACATAAGCATTGTATTTTTATACCTTTGGCCCTCACTTCAACCTCAAAGAGAGGCACGAACCCGTTAAATTTTGTTCACCCCCCCCCAAGTGCTGTGGACCCCTTGGAATTTTCAATTCACCCCTGGGGGTCCACTTGGACCCTGGTTGGGAAACACTGTTCTAGAGTTTCCAGAACCAGGAAAATTGAAAAGATTTTCAGTCTCCTCAAAACGCCCTGACAGTAGGTCATGTTGTGGCAGTGCGTAATTGGTAGGCTGCATTATTACTGCCTGATGCAGTGTTACAAAGAAATTACTGTTGAGTCTGCTCAGTTAATTATAGAAAACCCTGTATGTTAAAAAATAATTGTTTTTATTTCTTTTAAGTGAAGGTTTATAAATCCTGAAAATACCTCAGATTGTTCAGCATCTTTTACAGCTGGATAATAGAACCTGCTGACAGGTTCATGAGTTGGACATTTTCAACAAGTAATCATTGTTAGAAAAAAAGTTGAACTAGATATAAAAATAATGAAAAGTATGAAACTATCAAAATAACATTAGAAAATTATTGCTTTAGGTTGTAATTGTTTTTTTTTTTTAAATTATTAAAACTTAGTTTTTTATATTCAGTTTTTGTTGTTTTTCTACTGTGATAATGGTTTGTTCATCTTTGTCTTTAAGATGGAAACAACATTTCTTCTGCAAGGGCTTCACATGAAATTGTCCTTCAGCTCTGAGGAGAGCTTGGGTAACAAGAGTGCAGTACCTTTTTATGACATCATTGATCATCACATGTGTAACATTCTTCATATAAAAAATTCACAGGTGAGAAAGAAATACTGAATTTTAAAAAAAAAGAAAAAAAAAACATTGAAGCTCCCTCAGACCAGTTATTTAGGTTTATCCTGAAAAAAATTTGTGAATACAATTGGGAATTTAGCTTAGTCATACTGTGTCAAGGTGAATCACAAAATTTAGTAAGGGTTAAATGATTGCTAGCTATAGATTGTTCATTGATTTCCCTGCTTAGATCACTGTAACTATACAGAAGGGTGATAAATTAAATAAAGCATAATGGGTATTTTTCAATAACACATTTCAAGAGTTACTAGGTAAATGCCGAGACAAATGTTTTTTTTAGAGCAATAGTACTTCGAATTGAAAAATTTTCTTGCTGAGATTCACACTAAAAAATATAACTGATTCAGTATTGGTTGGTTCCCTATTTTCTGTTGTTTGTAGATACATGATTTCTTTTTGTATATTGCCTACTCTTTTTATATTCACTTTATGTTAGCTGCTATGCACTGTATAGTTTTATTTATACATTGCTACAGTTTAGATCTTTTTATATTTATTTAGTAGTTAGGAGGAGGCAAGAAGCCATTGTAGCTTTACAAAGCACCTAGAGTGGGAAGAGTTACCTGTCAATTTGATATATAAACTGGTTTATGCTAATGGTATCAACCTCTGTTTGATTCATTTACAATTCTAACAATTCTATTGAAGAACATGCATTTTTTAAAATATGAAGCTGTGGTGATATTTTAGTTTTTATAGTTATTGCCCCTATAGATAGCCAAAAGAATTTATGACACTCAAAATCCTTGATAATTTTAAAATCAGCAACAAACAACCATGTCAAAATCTAATGCTAATGTGGTTAGTCTAATAATTTTAATCATTTGGTGTTATTCTCTGTTTAAAATCTGGAAACATTCTAGTGATTCTATGCTAGACCTTTTCTAGTATTTTGGACTCCAGGCCTATCTACATATTCACAGTGTGAACTAAAAAGAATCTGTAATTATGTTAAAATTTCTGTGAATTTTATATTTAATTAATAATTGCTAGCATTGTATTGTCTAATGTGTTATACACACAATTGTCATTTAGCTGTGGATTACTCCAGCCTGGCTATCTCTCTTTGATGTAATTTTCATCGTCATCATGCTGCCACTCTTTGAAAAAGTTATCCACCCTCGACTGGAGCATTTGGGCTACCCTATCACCATGACCAGGAGGATAGCTATTGGGATGGTATTTGGCATACTGGCCATGGTCACTGCTGGCATTGTGGAAAACTTTCGTTTGAAAACATACTTTCCAAACACTACTGACCATTGTCAATGTAAAGTAATTCGCCAAGTATTTGGTAAGTGATGCTTGACTGTGTTACAAATATATATTTAAAAAAAATTATTAGAATACCTCTATTTTAGTTGAGAAGTAGGAAAGTCTTAGTTTATCAGATGTGCTGGAGAAATCTTATCTTGATACTTTTTAGTGACATGAGGTGTGAATGAATATTCATAACTTTTTTTTGTTTTCATAAATTGTTTAATGATTGTACTTGGCATGTTTAAATCATGGAATTTTGCATATCATGTAATATCCTCAGAAATGTACTACTAAACAAATGTGGTTTTGAGACCATTTGTACAATTAATACAAAAAATTTTTAAATTTAAAAAATAGGCATTTACTGCAAAAATGGACTGCACTCAAAACAGTTCTTTGCAGAATTGAACTCCAAGGCTGACAACAGAAGGTTCATTAATTAGTCCTGAGCTGCTAATAAAGTGATGGTAAAAGTTCAAACAAAGCCTCTATTATCTATTCTAGTGAACTGATAAATTTCTGAACTCTTCTAGTATCCTTTCTTAAATAAAGGCTCAAGCATACTCTTGGTATGTTCAACTAAAATGTATATAATGGCACTCAAATTTCTGTGGTTTTATTTTTGAATAGTTATTACTAGATATTTTTCCTCTCCTTTCTAGGAAATTCTACAACTGTGTATAATGCAGCCAATATGAGCATTGCCTGGCAGATTCCACAATATGCTCTGTTGGGGATTAGTGAAGTTTTTGCAAGTGTAGCTGGTAAGTAGACAATTCAGTAGTTATTTATATGTATTTTAAGGAATGTGTGTGTGTGTAGCAGTGTAAGTATGGTTACTTACTATGCCAGGTACTGAAATTAGTTGGGTGCCTTTACTACTGACTTAAAAAAACACATTTTTAAAAAACAACTGTTAATCACCCAGGTTACAGTACTAAATAAGTAAAGAATTGTTACTGGTTTTAACCCTAACCAGTCAAGTAAAATCAATGTGAAACAGAGGTTTTTCTTTTTTGTATTCACTTGCATCATCTCTCATTGCAGGTCTTGAATTTGCTTATTCACTGGCTCCTAAATCCATGAAAGGCATCATAATGGGGCTCTTCTTCTTCTTTTCTGGCCTTGGGAGTCTTCTTGGCTCAGCAACGGTGGAGATCTTTAATGGAGTGTGGTTCTTCAGTATGGATTTTGGAGACATTAACGAAAGGCACTGTAACTCTGATGGAAAGGTTATATTCGCTACCCATCTTGATTACTACTACTACTCTATGGCTGGCCTCGCTGCTGTGGGGTTGGTTGTTTTTGTTATGGTAGAAAAATTCTGCCACATTGGTAAAACTGTTCCAGAAGTAGTGGTTAACAAAACGTCAGGGTACTCTGGTATTAATGATGCCAGCCAGAACCTGCACCATTCAAATCAACTTTACTCCTAATATCTTATTAAATTTAAGGCAAATAACCATTAAATGCTAAATTCCAAAGAAATATTTTGACATACTGCAGATAATATTTAATTATCAAGTGTGTTGGAAATATTTTTTTTAAAATCCTTCACATAGGTTTACCATTTTTGCTTTAGGATGAGTAAAAATATAGCTGTTTTTAACTTCATCCCAGCACCTGAAATGGGAACGAAATCTTGCTTTTATAAGTTCTTTACCATTTGTCATCATTTACTGTGTAAACTTATTTTTATGCTTACAAAATAAAATATCAAATCTATTTGGAAAGATTTTCTGACATAAATCTTTCTGATGCATTGCATTTAATAAACAAAATTTATTTATGATGTTTGAAAGATGAGCAGTCACTTTTACACTGCTATATTTTTCATTAATGCTTATGTAATAAAACTTTAGTGACTCTCACCTTTTGGTCTCCTGAAATTTTAGCAGCAAATGAGAAGAAAGAAATCTGGAATAAAAATATGAAAAGGAACAAAGTCTTTCGATAAAGATGAATTAATTCTGCATTTTTCTGGGAAACATTCCATTCATTGCTTAAGGCACAAAGTATGTATCACTATTTTCCTTGAATCTTCACCCTAGATGATGGAATATTTTTTGTTTTTTTTTATAGTGTACAGCATACATTATTTATTGTTACAAATAAGGCTTCCACCTAATAATAAGTTGCTACCAGCTATTATGAATTTTTATTTTGAAATTATTTTTTGTAAGCAAAGATCTTATCAAATGAATGTACTGTTAAATTTCTAAGTAAGAACAATTGGCAAAATGTGGCTCTCTTTCCATATGTAAGATTGCTGCCACAAAATGTATAAGAACAGAATAAGAATAAAACAAAAGCTTTCAAAATGATTCATTACAAAGACACTTGCTTGACTCAGCTGAAATAAATACTCATTTGCTTGGTGTATGTCATGCATTTTTAAAGGAAAAATCTGGTATCTGATTATCATTCTGATTTTTTTAATGTAAAACAAAGACTTTTACAACATTAATTCATAATATCACTTCATGTGACTGTCTTGCACAGATTGGGTTTATCTAAAGGATTGTGTATATACAATTTTGGGTTGCTTTATGATGATTCTTGTATATGTGAATTCAATTTGACATTCAATGAAAATGAAGATCTAGCTGTATCCTTGGTTTATTAGAGGTGCCACCAAAAACTAACCAAAAGAAAACAAAGAAAAATTGTTAACGACAGCCTTTTTTAAATAGGAAATTAATTTGATGATTTTAATTTCTTTGACTTTTCACATGACTAAAAATCATCAATACTTCAGTTTTATTTTCTGCTGTAACCATAGTTGCGTATTACCAGGGGATAGTTCTGTAGTTTCGAAATCTACAGTTTGTTGAGAGAAAGCATTTTTATTTGTGTATGTGTGTACTAGATAAAACTTTGGTTTCAGAAACAATGTAAACATACAGCAAGAAGATTATCTAAATCTTTTCTATGTATCTGTAAAAAAGTATGAATTTTTTTTGTCTGTTTACTTTTATATTGAAATTACATTTTTGCACATTAAGCTTCACTATTTTCTTGTATAAGTTTTTTTTTTTATTTCAAAAGAAAAAAATAAGCTTGCTTTTTGATTTAGCTGTTGGGGATTCTTGGTTATTTTGTCTAGTCTTTAATAATAATTGTGATTTCATTGTATGAAAAATATTTTTATTATTATTAAAGCTACTTTATATATTTTGTCTAAAATTAAAGAAAATATTTCTTTGTGTAAAGAGAAATAGTTTGATACTTTTATACAGTTGTTATGAAACAAACTGATTGAACAAACTTATAATTTTATAAATTGTTGATGAAAATATGATAATAAAATTTTAAATTTTATCTTGTAATTGTTTGTTTCTAATTTTTGCTGTATGTATGGATAAATGCATAACATAAATGAGAACACCCAATCTGAAGGAATCACTTAATTTCAGTAACTGCAGTTCTGCAGGAATACCATTATGTTGCTGCTACAAGATTGACAATAGCCATTTCTGTAAAGGGTTCAAATCTAGTAAACAGCTGAGGCCACGGAAGAATTTTTTGTCATGACAGTTTTCAGTGGATGCAAAACATGAAAATCCTCCTTTGTTTGCAAAGCCTGTTTAGATATAAATAATATCAGTAAATTTATGGCAAATTTTACCATGTCTTTCCAAAATGTTTAGCTGTATTCATCCAGTGATTCAAGAAACTAAAGAAAGAAAGAAAAAAAAAAACATTTTGTTATTCAAAGTGTATACTATCTATGTAAGGTGAGTTTTGGAGTAGATAAGATCAAATCCAAGCATGACATGAGAAAATTCTACTTGCTGATAAGAATTTTCATGTTTACATCTCTGTTCAAAGTAGCTTACATCCGCAATGATAGTAAATAAATGCTATACATGTATAAATACAGAACTGTGTGCCTTGAGAGAAAGTACTTGGCCGACTTACTTGCTAGTGGTCTAAATAAATTATCTTTAAAACAATTTATTTGTTTTTGTAAGAACATCTCTCACTGCTATTGTTACACATTGTGTGTTTGTTACATTCTGGCTTGTCTTGCACTAGGCTATTCACAATAATATAAAGTAGTCAATCTGGCTACTATTTGGTTTTCTTGTCATATTTATGACTATTTATATCAAGAAATTTAGTTGTGTATCCCATTATAGGATTGCTCATTCATCTGTTTACTTTTTAATAAATCTGCTTGAGCTATGGCAGTGACTTTAACTTTGTTTATACGAGAGAATGCTATTACAAGTCAAAAAAAATTCACAAAAATCTAGAAATATTGGAAGGGAAGATCCTGAGCCTTACAACTCCACAACAGATGCACAATCGTTGAAATAATATCTGGGGACATGCCTAAGGAACAGTAACATTAGCTCAACTGTGATCTGGCATTGTCCTGTAAATCCTAATACCAGTTGTTGATGAAGAGGCAGGACTGTTGGTCTCACAATCTCATCTAAGTACTTTGACCATTCAGGTGTCCTTGAACAATGACCAGTGAAGTCACCGTGTCATGCTGCATAATATTGGCAGCAACATAGTGTCCTTCTAGCCACCACCTCACATGCAACCTACCATCAGAGGTCCAGATTAAATCACACCAACTTTCAGCAGAAGCACACTTTCCTTCACTAGACCCTTGGCTAATGATTTGAACCTTGCCCAGGCTAACTGTGATGGCAATTGCTCAAAATGAGACCAACACAGATGTCTTGAATATAATCATGCATGGTAAAGACATTTATTTTTTACATTTTGTATGAAAATGTAAATCCCTCTGATTGCCAGAAAGTGATGTTTGATCTGAATAACAGTGACCAGTCTTATTTCACATGTCCATTCCTGTGATCATCCATCATGAGCATCTATGCAATGGGGCAGAACATGTATAGTCAACTAATAAATAACTTCAATGTTTCAACTTGCAATAGTGTTGACCATCTCAGAGCCATTCTGCAACTGATTTACTGTAAGATCAAGTGCTGTTTCTGAAGACTTTTGTTACTCTAACAGATTTTGGTTAAATAACCTTGCATGTATTTATATGACATGATTTTCCTAGACAGGAGGGTCATGTGCAGTCAGTGCGTGTTAGATTTTAGACCTGAAGGTTACTGCCTTCTGATCACTCATAACAATTTTGATAAAGCATACCCAAAACTACAATATTGCTAGATTTTTGTGGCAGCAAAAATATTTTAAATGTTATCTAAATATGGAAAGAAATGCTTTCAAGTCAGCAATGATGATATACTTTTAAAAAACACATTATTCTGACTAGAGAGAGGTCTGTAGTACTTGATGATCGTTCACCTGCCGATGGTGGGTTGGTCGCCCCTGGCAACACAAGCTGAGAAAATAAATAATCCCCATCACTTCTATTTCCTGTACTACCGTCCCCTTTTTCAACTTAGTCGAAGAAAATACAGAAAATATTTTACTTCAGCATTTACAATTAGCCAACAGTTATACAGCAGCAACCAGCATGAATAATCTGCACAAGTCGGGACAAGCGTCTGAACCAAGGTGGTTATAATAGGAGGCAGCTTGGCCACTTGGCAGTGCACCAGTACGTGAAGCGAGTCTGGGTTATTTCCGCCACCTTGTTAAGTGTAGAAAGAAGCAACGCCTAAACAAAGGCCCATTACGACAGCAGAGATCACATTGGAAACTCACCTTTATGGATAGGCCCTGGTGTTTGTTTCCTTTTATCTGGGTAAAGAATAAGATGAACCCTTTGAACCCACGAGGCCGGTTTTCATGCCTCCACATGGTTCTGTTTAAAACATTCGAACCCAGAAACAGAGTTGAATATTGGAAATAAATTCAAGAAAAGATGCTGGTGTGACTCTCTTCATCATCTATCATTTATTCGTGTTTATTTCATGTTGTTACATGAGTTTCGTAAAATGATAAACATGTTTTCTAGCTGCCACGTGTGCATCAGGGACTCAGGGTTTAAACAACATCAGTCTTTTGTAAAACAAATAAAATCAAATTTTTTTTATTTCAGATCTATGTACAATCAGAGGTGAACAAGAAACTTCTAGAGAACTAGAAAGTATTGAACAGCAAATTGATAAAAGTTTCACAAATAATCAATGTTTTCAACATGAAAACTACAAAACCAGCTATATAAACAACGAGGTTTTTTTTACCATTCTAGAACTGAACCTACGGTTTATACAGGTTGAACTTGAAAACTAGAGAAACAAAAGGTATTCATTCAAACATTTGTGAAACTTATTGGCCTGAAAATATTACTTATTATGAACTTACCGACTTAGACATTGTAATTCACTTTTCAAATGAGCTGTGTACTGTCTCAATGTGCTTGCATATTGCCATCTCATCTAAGATTAGGGCACACACCCCAGGACCTTGATTAGCATCAAACTTGTTTTAATGCAGAGAAAGCAGCCTGGTGGAATCCTGGTTTGTCACTCAGTCTGATACCATTTCTCAATGGTTCTTGGATGGGGCAAACAAGTGTCAAACATCTTTCGTACATATCTGTATGCCTTTGGTGAATAGAGATTTAAAGTCATTGCAAAGCTCCTCAGCTTTGATGAATATTTGGAGGGCAGTTGTTGATCAGTATATTTTGCAATCTGATGCTTCAACAAATCTGACACACCACCTGCACAGTTTTAAAGCACCCTAACCCTGACTTTCACTACTTACAAGGTCATCACACAACTCTCTGATGATGTTTTTTAAGTCAGCATTCTTTTTAATGAGGCATCTCCTTGACTGCTGCAGTAACTTTATTCGTTTTCTCGATGAGGCTAATTTCAGTTCAGCTTGTTCTAATTTCCTTTTCAGTGAAGCCTTTTCAGGAGTGATACATGGCACAGGTATTGCATCACCGACATCCTCCACATCACATTCAGGTTGTCGTGGAAATGGTCGCTTTCTAGATTTGCTATCACTTTGCAGATGCTTAGGAAAACCAGATATAGTAGGCACCCTGTCACTGCAAATTTGTACACAACTAACTGATGTCCTGTCAATATCTTCTGCAAAGTGGTGAGAGCACAAAACTGCTGATTTTGATGGGTTAAAGTTTGTTGCTCTTATCCATTTCTCTCTCAATTCTTCAATTTTTGGAAAACTGAAAAAATAGAAGCATTTTTATGACAATTTTTTGAAAACCAATGATTTTATTTCATATAACTACTGTTATTAATTGCTCCAACAAAGGGGCAGCTACAGGGTGACAGATTATGTGCAAGTGTTTTACACAAACTGAATCATGGCAGTGGATTAGTTTTAAACACAATATATTATTATTATTATTATGCACTTCAATGAAAGTACTTTAGACAAAAGTGATTTAGATGCATGTACTTGTGTGAGTGAGAGTGAGTAAGTGTGAGTGTTGTGTTTCTAATTCCGTTTAAATAAGCTGTTTGGGGGAACAAAGTCTAAATGGAGGAGAGTTGTTTCCCTGACCATCATCAAGGTTGTCTTCTGGGAAGGGACTCATAGCGGTATTATCATTATCGAGGTAGTGTCATGATTGTATCAGATTCTAGTGGACAGACAGCATGTGCTGTAATTATCTAACAGGAGCACGGACAGAGAGGTCTGTCACATCACTGTGATGGTGATGAAGACACTGACTCGTTGCGCCGACTTGACTGTCTGTGCTCCACCCGCTCTGCCAAAAAACTCCCTAAAAGATCCTCAATGTTTGTACAAAGTTCTAAAGTAAGCATGGACAATAAATACAATCCTTACCGATGACAGGTAACGGAGGGGTTATTCTCACGATTGGTACGAGCAGAACAGGACGGCGGCATCTTCGTTCGAGTTCTCTGTTTATGAGCGGACCAAGATGGCGGAATTGGTTTCCGGTTTGTGACGTCATGCCGCCTCCTCCGCAAAACCCGACTAGTGCCGAATAATCAAGAAACAATAAAAAATACAAACAAAATCTGCTTAAGAAATAAAATTATTTATTTAGATGTAAAGAGTTAACCGTTATATATGTATATAGTTTTATTTGTTTAAAATAAAAAAAAGAGAGCGCGGGAATAAATCCTCAAGATTTACACAAGTCATGCTTGCTTTCCCATAATGCATCGCATGTCGTTTGCGCCCTGAAGAAATGGCGAAGTATTGTATTTATCAGTTCAAAAAAGAAATTTTATATTATATATAAATTAGCCTTTTTATCCTTAAATTAGGAAACTTGAAGAATTTTTCTTTCTTTTTCTGAGGGGGTGGGAATAAAATCTGACCCGCAAGCGGTCAGCTGAGAGGAAGGAGAAGATATTTCAGAAGACGCAGATGCGCATGCGTCATCTCTAGAAGGCGGCGTCAGCCCTAGAGAATCTGGTGAGGATAACAGGATAACAACAACAACAACAGCAACAGCCACCCCGGAACTGGAACGAGTAACCTGCTTATAAGCGAATACATTCTCTCTCTCTCTCCATACGGAGCACCATGCCAGACTACCTGGGAAACGACCAGCGGAAAGTGAAAGAAGATGACACGGAGGATAAACCGATTCAGGGTAAGATGGCAGCTTCGTGAAATTCCCTGAGTCACGGAGAACCAACCGTCTGTCTGTCTGTCCCCGTCATAATGTCTTACGTGCCCATAATAACGTTTGTTTGTTCTTTATATATAAAGTCTGTCGACCCGACACGAAAGACCTCAAACACTTAAACGATCCAGGAGTAACCGCCACCAACCAGATCTTCGGTCTCTGCCAATATCACTTAACGAACGCCATTCGTGATCAGTCGCTTACCAGCTCATGAACCACTCCACTAACTGTAATTATGACTGCTTGCCTGGCATCATGATAAAGATTGGGATAATAAAAAAACTGTATGAGCAGCTTGTGTACCATCACCTAGATGTATTACTGTACCCTTTTAAAAAATACATTGTAAAAGGGGCTGCTTATCTTTTGAGGAAAATGTATTTGAACAGGTAATAATGCAAATTAAATGTGCTATTAAGGGTGTGTACATCTACATCGTGCATTTACTCCTTAAAGTTAAGAAGGAACCAAAATGGCTATCACTTAACTGTGCATAAAAACCACAATTACCTTGCTGTGTATTGGCTGAAAGGGGCACAGTTTTTTGACATTACTTTATATATATATATGTGTTCCTAAATATGGAGATTTTGCTACATGCATCTGCATTTCTATGCTTTGTAGTTAAAGTTTACAGAATGAACTGATGTCCAGAAACACTTAGACATTAAGAAAACGTGCATATATGAAGTAGAAACAATATACAGTACATAGTGCAGAATATATTGCATCACTTCTATATCCTATTACACTTCTCAATGGTCAGCATGATCACAAGCAAAAAAAAAACAAACTACTTATAGCAAACTTGTATGAGATTTTTTTTTTTTTTTTACAAGGAAAAGTATTACATCAAAATTGGTTTTAGCAAATTTTGTGACCTGAGTGGCCCCTATGGAGTGTAACTGTATGATCAAATGATACATGCAATATCTATAATTGTCTGGCTTAGAGTGATCAAATAACAAGTTCTCTGATGTTAAATAAATGGGCACAGTTTGAAAATAGGGGACGTAATTTCGATGTCACAAAGGAAGAAGTAGAACGACTGCTTAAAATCAGCTAAGCCTGTACAAGGCACATGAGACGATCAGCAGCTATGGATAATGGCTACTTTTGTTTGGAAACAATGCTGGGGACCATCATAGACCATTGCTAGGGGGGGATAAGAACAATCAAAAGCATCAGTTGTAATATATCATCAACCAGTATGTGACCTCAGTGTATGACAGTAATTGGAGGATTGGATGGGTCTTGGAGGAGTGCTTGTAGAACAAAGACTTCCAGATAAAATTCATGCACTAAAAATGGCGTAGGTCATTCACTTGGCTAGCCAGGGATGTTATATGCTGGCACCAGTTAAACACACATTCTTACTGCAGTATCATCCTCTGCAGTAGCAGATCTTAAGATGCTACTCCATAATGACTGATGATATGAATATGATAAAGGAAAAATTTGATTCTTTCTGAATTTTGCATATGCAGTAATAGATGATAAAGATATAAATAACAGTAATTTAATGCGATTCTATATATATTGCTGAAAACCATGGCTGCGATAGGTTAAATTAATGCAGAATACATGGTAGCAAAACCCAGAAATCACTATATTTAAGGATTGGATTGAAGTATGAAGAAATGGAAAACTAATTTCAGTCAAGTTGATCAGATGTAGAAATTTAATTGGCTTGTATTTTATCAGTTTCTTTTTTCACTGTCAAAGTTATATCCGTTTGGCATTTGACCTCAAATTTAGGTATTCTTACTTTGCCCAGTATTTCTCCAGGAGTTTTACTATTTTTATTTGTATATATGTTAGTATGTATCTCAAGTGAATTAATAACAGGAAAAAATCTTGAAATCAGCTTGCTTTAAAGGTACAAAATCCTGTAAAAATATCCTAACAGTTTCTCAGGAAGGAAAATGTTTAGAAGTATACACAAACACAATATATATATATATATATATATAACTGCAAAAAAATTTAAGGAGCGTTGCTTTTTTTTTGTGTGTGTGTATGTTAGGGTGCAAAACATCCCGTGATTTTAAAAAGTGTTTGTTTTTGACTTGTCCCTAGGTTAATTTTTTTCCATTATGTAAAAAAAAAATAACACTTGCAAAATTTCAGCAAAATACACATTTGTTTATGTGGGCCACCTGACATTTGAAAATTTGAGCTGCAAAGCTACCAAATTCAGCAGGTTCAGAGATCCAATTTTTAAATATTTAAATTTTTCATAGCTACTCACCAGGTATAGGCATTTTTTAAAAAATAACTCTTATGAAATCAATAAAAGGAAGTAAATAAACAACAAATGGCAATATTTTAGCCCAATTGACATGATTTTTGACCAACGTTTTTGTGCAATTTTCATCTATATTACATTAACATTATGTCAACTTACATGTATGGTACACTGTACATAAAGACAACATTGATGTTGTCAGTTCTGCAGA
Organism: Nautilus pompilius; assembly: GCA_018389105.1. NCBI lineage: Eukaryota > Metazoa > Mollusca > Cephalopoda > Nautilida > Nautilidae > Nautilus > Nautilus pompilius. The sequence goes on along the minus strand of JACATO010002210.1, from coordinate 111,482 downwards.
TATGCATAAATAATCCATGTGGAAAAGTTCTGTTCTGCTTATTTACAATGTTCAGATTGTTTATTTAGCTGTCAATCTTTGCCTTGCATTTTCGCAGATTTGGAAGAGACCATCTGTCTTCCACAACTTGAAGAACATTTTGGTAGTGATCCTCACTTGATGCAGAGAGAAAATCAGAACTTAACTTCACTCTCCAATCAGCAGAGTCATTGATGACATTAAGTGCATCAACATGAGCTAGGGAGGCTTGATAGGCAACAGACTCTGGCCATGCTTCAACAAGCTGTGCTAGGAACTCATGGTTTATCTCAAGAATGTTCATTGTGAACCATAAGTCCCTTGATACTAAGTTAGCAAGTGTTGTAGATTCTGAGATGTCTGAAGGAAATTTTGGCTTTCCAAAGCCAGTTCCATAACGGTCTTCTGGAGTGACAAAGTCTCCATCTGGCTTTGTGGCAAAGAGACTAAGAGCGAGTGCATGTCGCTGTTCTGTTGATACTTTGTTACTGAACAGAGCAATGGGTACCATTTCAGAAGTCAGGTACCACAGATTATGAGAGTGCACTTTCAGCATTCAGTCTGAAACGATTGGATTAACATCCTTATACTTCAGTATTTGTCGATACAGAAGCAGGTCGTTATATGGAGTATCAATGGCTGAACCATCTGCCAGCCACCAAGAACTATACACCAGAGTTACAAAGTTTCTCAACGTTTGCAATTGTTGCTTTGTAGTGAATGGTTCCTGCTGGGAGTTTTTGAATTTCAGACTCAAGTAAGCATATCTTTAAGAAGTACAACAGCTTAGCCATTCACCTAGCTTTGTGTAGTGCCCTAGGCTGCTTGAATTTCACAGTCTGTTCAGCTCCAAGAAATACTAAGCACAATTCCACAAACTCACGATAGTCATCTTGGTTGAAATTCAGCTCAGATTGCAGGAGCTTTAAAAGATCAGTTACCCATTGTTTTATCATTGCTTGGACTTCCTCACTGTATTGAGATAGTGATGATCAGGTACTACGTGCCATTAAGTCAAAATTCTTGCGAAATCACGAGAAAACTAATTTTTGGTGATGTTAACACTTCATCTGCAAGCCTTTAAAGAATGTGTTAGGATTACTTCACCAATGTGGTATATGCATGCAGACCATAACACTGCTCTTTGAAGACTTTCCTGTATTTAAATACATACAGCTGAAGCATGTCCTGTATTAGATGGTGTATTATCAAAAACCATGTTTACAATGCTTTCTTTGCAATTCCACGACTCAAGTAAATTAACAGTCAATCATCATCAGTAATGCCTTTTCCAAGCCCAAATATGGTTTTTGCTTTATGTGTCCCAGGAGTTGATTGTGGTGTATTAGTTGGTCTTGCTTTAGAGTCTGACTCTGGAGTTGATGAAGGTCTAGGTTCTACTTTATCAGCCATGGTTGAGATCAAGAAAAAACACCAATGTGCAAAAGGATGTAAATATTATAAATTGAAACCTAAGTTAAAATATACCAAAAATATACCATTTTTTTCAAATATACCAAATCAAAAAAATGCCTACCAAACACTTTGAAAATATACCAAATTTTTGATTTTTGGTATATAAATATACCAGTTGGCAACCCTGCCTTGATCATGGACTAATTTTAGCAACATAATTATGCAGTGGAAATTCCCACTTCTTTAGATTGCATGTATGTTGTGCAATAGGCTCTAATTTTAGTAACATTTGTATTGACCTTAAAGGTAATAGGAAATCCCAATTTCTGAAAATTTCTCCTTAGTATTTATAAGACTCTGTGAAGACGTTTTGATGCACTGTTAATGGGAAACACAAAACCAAAAAGGAGAATTCAGTTGTAAGATTGTTTCATTTGAGTCTTGTAAATGGCAAATTGTATATTAAAATTATGTAGGGATGCAACAACAATGTCATATTATCGGACATCAGTTTGGCAGCAACACAGTATTCAATGATATACATCTGGAATTTTAGTAATTTTTCTGTAAAAATATTGTTTTGAATGATTATATTAGTTTCAATTAGGACTCTCAATATCAGATGTAGAAATCATAGTTTGACAATTCAGTAACTTTTAATTGACTTTTATGGTATGGATTTGAATATTACCTTTTAAGCCTGCCGAATTTGACAACATTGCAGTCAAAATTTTCAAATGCACAGTGGCCCACCTAAACCAGCTTCAAATTGCCTAAGATTTTACTGTTAGTGTTTTTTTTCATTAATGAAAAACTTTTAGAGTAGGGACAGAAAAAATCTGACGGAAGGTGGGGTTTGATGCACCCTAGTGTATGTGCAATATTCCATTTTGAATATGCATCCAAAACACATTTGTGAATTTAGTTGATTGGCTTCTCTTATGTTTAAATGGTTATTCTGAGTGAAATAATTATTCTCTAGAACTGTAAAATTGCATATGGCCTAGTTCTGTGGTTCTTAAGCCTAGGACAAAACGAGGGAAAATACAGAGATGGTGATTTGGCATGGAATAATCACCCATAACCCTCAAATGTAAGTTGTGCACTTACAAAATCTTGATTTTCTAAGACCATGCATAAAGTTAAGTAGCTGACATGTAAATGACCCATACATACCTGTCTTCTGCTTTTGCAATACGATAGTTATTTTACTGAAATGTTAACCTAATATTCTAGATGTCTAATATGAAAAGAAATGGAACGGACTGCAATTATTTAATATTTTTGTTTGTTTTTCAGCTCTTGATGAAGGAGATATAGCACTTTTAAAAACTTACGTAAGTTTTACATTTTTTATTGGAGTAATCTTTTTTCTAAGTGTTTTTATTTTAGTAGCACATAGCTTAATATTTATTATAGTCACTGATACTACTGTTGTGGAATATAACTTTAATCTTTCAAAGAAAATTTTTTTTCCTTCATGTCACAACTTTAGGGATTGTGTAATACTTTTGTCATATAATGGGTACTACCTGACAACAATGGATTGGCTGAAGGTGTATTTTGAGAGAGTGTTCTAGAGTTACTTTTCATCATGGTATTTGAAAAGAAAAGTATAAAGGCATGGGCCTTAAGTTTCCACCATACTGTTGACAGATCCTTATGCATGGCTTGCACAGGTGAAGGTGCAATTCTCAAAAGAGGCATAGTCACTCAAGAAACCAAGTATGTATATATCATCTCTTCCCTGACACCTACTATTACACAGAAGGTGCAGACGATAACCTATACAAACACACTAGGGAGAATTTATTGGGAGAACAGTTGCATCTGAGTAAGACTCCAACAGCTTTTTAACTGACAAAGTGCTGAATGGCTGGAAACCATTTTGTTTTATGACACAAAAACAGCTTCTTGACCAAAAGAGTCAATAGTAAAGCAACTTTTTCTTCAGAGATCATGTTTTAATTTGATATGATTCAATATGCAAACCTCTTCAGTCACTCTGTGATGACCTGTTCAGAGTCATTAGTTGGGCTGACAAACAATTTGCTAGTTTTGACAGGCTGAAAGTTGCCCACATTGATCTTGATTTCACAACAAGCCAAATCTTCATTGTCAACAAGCACAGTTAGCACTATCTACAGCACAAGCAACACTGACTACAACATTGTCAAAAGAACAGATTATTCATATAACAAGTTCTGGATGCCATGGTTATTGCCCTAAGTGATTTTGTTGCCTCATTCACTTAACTTGCTCACTTGCAGTGGGCTACCTGTAGTGGAATGTAACTTTAATATTTCAAATGGCTGCATTGCCTACATTTTTTTTTTCTTGTCACAACATTAGGTGGTGTTTAATACTGGTGCCATGTAATGGGTACTATGATGATGGGGGATTTGCTAGTTGATTTCCTGTCATCAGCTTCTGGAACTAGGTTAGCACAATATAACAACTTGGCACCAACCAAGCATGCATGGCAAGAGGAGAAGAGAAGGTTAGCGCACCTGTAATAATTTTTCTTCTCAGGACACACTGCTGTTAACATAGCTTGAGATAGGATGGGAGTTTGAAAGTCTTATCACTAACTGTCTGACATTTCACACCATACATTTGTTCTTGTTTTATAGCCTTCACTAGCATTGAAAGTCATAGAAGCATTTATCATCAGTATCAATGGTGATGGTGGTGTTTTTTTTTTTAAGCTTAGTTACATTATTAAAAATAAGAAAAAGGAAAATCTTAAACCTGATGAGAGAATTTTCTAGGATACTTGGCAGTAGTTTTTTAAAAAAAGTAAATATATTCTTCTTTAATTTAATTAGATTTTTCTTTTATTTTCCACATACTGTCTCTCTTTTTTCTCTGATAACTTTCTGCTGCACACCTTATAGCATCTAAACACTAGGCCCTTTTTTGATTGAGAAAAGACAAAATTTGTAGTATTTCTGTGAGAGCAGGGTAAGTTTTAAAGTAGAAGGAAAATGTAGCTAAACATAAAAGAAAGAAGAACAGATGCTATGTTAAAAGTATTTAATTTATGTATAAGAATTTAGGCACATTAATAACTCCTGTCCAAATCGTTTGTTGTTGTCAGTACACCAGAGTTGTGATGGAAAGCTTTAATTAATGATGATCTGTTGCCTTCATTACTGTTTGACTGTGTTCTGATATCAATCTGGTGCATTTTGTTTTTGTATATGTAACAGAATGTGCTTAAGAGGGAAGCAGTCAAATATATTATTGTATTAATACATTACAAATTATGCCTTTGAATTTTGTATGTATTCTAATATTTTATTTGATCTTCATAATCGTTGGTTGACCTACAATTTGGCAGGTTAAGTGTCTCCATGACTTGGAAGATAATGAGTCTGGTCTTCAAAGAATCCTGCTGCTGCTGCTTTGGGTTTTATTTTTGGATCTCTGCTATTATGCTATTCACAGGACACTGTGGATTGTTTATCCTTTTGTTGTGCTTTTTGTTGGCAGGGCGTAGGACAATACAGTAAATTAATTAAACAGTGTGAAGACGATGTTCAGCAGAATCTGAAGAAAGTAAATGAACTTACAGGTAAAACAATTCCCCGGTTTTTTTTTAAAAGGAAAAAAAAAACACAAATATGTGGTAAATGACGACAACTTTAATATTTTGAATCTTTTGCAGTGAGTATTTCATCTGGTGCCCATATAGGGTTAATAGGCCAATGGTGGATGATAATATTTAAACTAAATGCTTTTTTTAGATGAATTTTGTTGCAGTGTTTCTATAAAAAAAATGATAAAATTACCTGCACTTTTTATTTTCCACAAAACAGGTAAGCCGAAAATGCATCAAACCAACATTAATTTCATCTCTTAATTATACATTTCTTAAATAATCTCTGTCCCCCTTCTGACTCATTTATCCCAACTTGAGAAAGATGTAGTTGGTAGGTTAGTTTCTCAATAACTTCTACTTAAAAGTTCCAATATTTCTTCAAAGTTATAGGTGCTGCAATAATTATTTTTCTTTTTCCTGCTTTGATTACAGAAACCACGCACTTAACAGTTCTCGAATTCTGGCAGAATGTCTTGAAATGTCCATGAATTTCCTTATCTGTTGATTTCATAGATTAAAGTTGTGAAAATTGATCGTTAAAACATTTACAAAGTAAATATAAGTCTATAGTTTATACCTGAGGTCTTGCTGTCATACCAGGTAATTATGTTCGAGGTCCTCCACATGCAAGTTCTTGTGAGGTTAATTATTTTCACTCACTAGTGATTGTGTGACAGTTATTCTTTCTATGCTGCTGAAGCTATCAGAATGAGTGCAGTTATTGTTATTTCTCCTGTTGCACTTGACCTCTTATAAGTTTGGACCTGGACAGAATACTAACCAGGCAGGGAAGATAGGTGCATGACATCAGAAACTACGACAGCTAGCACAAATGTGCTTGGCACACTGGTTTTGATCGATCCAACTAATTTATTGGAAGTCTCTAGTAAAACTTTTTATTTTCAGATGTGAGTGGAATAATGAACTCAGTATAATAGACAAGTTCTAGAAAATTAGTTTTTTATAGTGTTGATTAAATGTGTCATCAGTTGAAAGTGGCTGAACCAGCCTTCAGAGAAATTAAAGATGACAGGTTTACAGCTAGTTCATTTTTTGGTGACAACAGTCCTCCAATATAAAACATTAATTATAATTTTAATGAAGACTAGAAATATTTTGATTATTAAATATTTTAGGGAACAAAGTACTAATTAATACAAGACACTGGGTATGCTGAAAAAAATTTAACAGCTCTACATTTAAGCAAATCTTTGTTAATTTCTTTCTTATGTACTTGAAGGAACTGGGATTCAGTACAAGATATAATCTATAAGTAAATTGGAATAATTTAATCCCAAAACACATCTGATGTTTTAATTACAATGCAGTGTAATTACTTTTATGATCCATTATGGATTTAAAAGTTGGGTTAAATTTTTTGGATTAATGTATTATGTTTCCTAATTTTGAGGTTCTTGAAAAGTCCTTGTATTTTGGTTGGCCTACTCTCTCTGAACCATTCAATTAGATGTGGAATACACTTTTTTTAAAAAATAATTTGGTGCAGGCTTTCAAAAATGTTGCATGTGAATTACAAAGACCTAACAGACTACTTCATGGTTAAAATTTGAAATGAGATCTGTCCTATATATATTAATATAACTATAAATGTGTTTTCATTAGGTATCAAGGAATCTGATACAGGTTTGGCTCCACCAGCATTATGGGATCTTGCTGCTGATAAGCAGACCCTACAATGTGAGTACTTGAAAATTAAATAGTTTTCATTAATAATTTTTCTAAAATACAGTTTTCTAATTTGAAAATGAACCACATTTATCAAAACAAATTCTAGAACTAAGAGTGAATCTGGCCCTGTGTCTCTAATCAGTTATTAATATGATGTAATACTTTATGAAAAAGATGAGCCTATTTAAAATCACATGTATGTTAGGAAATGAAACAGCTGAGGACTGCCTGTGAAATATTGGTCTTGGAAGAGCGTATACTATGTAACTGAAATATATATAAACTTCTAATTGATGGTTAAAGTTGAACACTTAGAGTTGCTACTTACTGGGTACATTTACTTCAAATGATTTTATGTGGGGAAGGAAGACATTTTCATGCTGATATGGTATTTGAAGTTGTATTTTAAAAATTTGAATGAAGGCTGAGCTCAATTCATCTAAAGAATCTGGATAAATATAATATTAATGCAAATTGAAAAGAAAACAGTTTGTATTAATTTCATTAACTTTATCTGACAATACTGATAATTGCAATCACTTTAAAGATTTTTTTTGTCCTTTGTCAGCAATGCTGATTTTACTTATTTTTCTGTAGCATCAAGTTGTTTCAAATCATCTAAGAATTTGGCTTTCCTGTTTAGCTGGATAGGCACTGTTAAGAAATTCTGACTGAAAACTAACACTTCCTGTCACCCATTGTGGGTTGTGTACTTATTCAGGTGAGCAACCTCTGCAGGTGGCTAGATGCACGAAGATAATCAATGCTGATTCTGATGATCCAAAGTATATCATAAATGTCAAACAGTTTGCCAAGTTTGTTGTAGATCTTGGAGATCAGGTGGCACCAACTGATATTGAGGAAGGCATGAGAGTTGGGTAAGTAGCATTGAGGTAGGGTGTTGTTGGATGTAAAATGTTAATGAATCATAGTCTGATGTTTGTTATCAACAAATAGGCTTTCATCTTTAGGTTCGCTTTTCTTTCTTGTGGCTATTGTTGAATGACTAAGTGTTTGTGTATTCAGATGGCTGAGGCTTAAAGTTTGATTTATGCTGGGTATTGACACTTGCTTTAGCAAACCTTCCATAGCATTGTTTGTTCTTTGGTTTCTTCCCAGAGCCAGGGACTTAACATCTTAACATCTGTGATGCCACCAGGCGAGGCTTGGTAAAAGAGAGCTGATTGGCACAGCAGCACTGCTACATAATCAGCTAACAGCACCCATTCCCTGGACACAGGCTGCCCCCACCTGCCACTAAACAATTCAACCAAAGGGATAAAAGTGCATGTGATTACAATCTGAGTATAGTTAGGGAAAACATAAACACATTATTTAATTTAATTTGGGAACTGATGGTGGTTTCCTGCATAATTATAAAAATGTGCTATTAAAATTAGACATTTGGATTTTCATGATAGTTCTATGTAAGCTGCACATGTCATCTGCTGATTTAGCCAGACTGATACTGCTGTTTTTAGATACTAGCTTGCTCTTTAGTAGAAATACTGTCAGTTTTCCTCTCTGCTCTGTTGCAGGAGAATTGTTATTTTGGTTTCCCCTTCTAATGGGAATTTTTATTAAGTTTACATATGAAAACCTGAAGATACTTTGCCCATGTTCTTTCCATGCTTACAACCTGGGCATTACTTTACTCCAAGTAGCTAAAAAGATAATGACGGCAAAATACATGTGACTTATCAATCTGAAATTAAAAAAACATCGCTCCTTTATCAAGAGAGTTTATTGAATGATTGCTAGTTATGCAGACTTGTTTTCTCTCTCTACACAACAGCAGCAAACTACTGGTATAGGACATTTGCATAGTCCCTATTTTGTTTATTCCTATTTCAGTGTTGATAGAAACAAATACCAGATTCATATTCCTTTGCCACCCAAAATTGATCCATCAGTAACCATGATGCAGGCAAGTACTTTAAATATATTTGTGTTTATACATATTCCATTAACTTAAAATTGGTTTTCTAGCAACAATAAATAAAACCTTTTAAAGGTGTCTACATTAAACACCATCAAGCTTAGAAATATAAGGACTAATTATGTGTCCGAAGTACTATTATTCTGTCCAAAAAAAACAAACAATTAGGTTTACATCAAATTCTTTATGGATTGCAATTGTACATATTACTTCAAAACAATGGCTCCGTGTTAGCTGAACACATTTTTTGGATTTAACATTAGATTAATTTGCAAACAAGTTTTACCTTATTAAATTGCATGCAGTTATTTTATGGTTTTGCCAACCATACTTGAAGGTCGGTGGCATTTGGAAAAAAATTTAAAAAAAAAAAAACAAACCAAACTTTTTGCTTCATGGTTGTACTTTACATTTTTTTTCTGATTTAAAAAGCAGAGAGCAGCTTTGTCAGCCTGTGTGTAATGTAAGGACTTGAACCATCAGCCTTTTGATATAAATTTGAGTAGATGACCATTTGCATATTTGAACAGTTGGAATAAATAATTTGTTAAAACATTAACTTAGAAATTTGAGGGAAAATTTGAATTGGGAAGAAATTAATATCAGCTAGCCTTGATTTGAGGAGTTACTAGTGAAGAATGATTTACTGTAATCTGCTTTCTTTCCTGATACTTTTTCTAAACATCTTTTCTTTAAATTGTATGAAACAGTTTTGTGTTGTATGAATTTCTATCTTTTACAATATTTAATTTAGACTGACATCTTTGTATAAGAGACCCTTGAAGCCTCCTTCACCTTGTACATTTATATATGCACACGCGCACACTTTCAAAGATTTTTTAAGTACTCTATTTGTAGTTCACCAAATTTTCATTTGGATTATCTAAGATTTAATGGATCATCTATTTTCTTTTTAAGGTTGAGGAAAAACCTGATGTAACCTACAGTGATGTTGGTGGCTGTAAAGAGCAAATTGAAAAACTCAGAGAAGTTGTGGAAACTCCATTATTACATGTTTGTATAATTCTACTATCTAATTACACTGGTCAACGACGATTTTTTAATTACACTCAAATTACTACTTCTTATGTGCTTTTGCATGCTGAATCCAAATATACTTCCAGAATTTGTCTGTATCCCAGGGCTGAGGGGTGGGAAGCCCCGAGAAACTGTGTGAATAGTCCAAATTCTTTCTGCTACATTTGCAGTAATGTGACATTCAAATCCCAAAAATGTTCTCTCACACCCCTCATTAGAAAATGCTACAAGCATTACTTTGGTTGTAAAGTGGGTGACCGGGATAAAAGTTGGGCGCCCCATATTTGTTGTCATTAATGTGTCATGCGTCTCACACAATGGGCAAGAGGTTTATCCTGTATGACTTTTGCCGTTCCTATGGTTTGTAGAGAACCCAAAGATCATGCATCAGATTGCTTCTTCTGCCTGACAGATATAAAGGGTATATCATCAAGAACCAAATATACTGTGAAGTATCCTAATTTGCCATCTGCATTGAGGCTAGCATCTCAGTCAGGAATTACCTGTGCCAGAGGCTCCAAACAATGACACTGAGTGACAATGAGTCTGGTGATGAGAAAGTATACCAAGTAGAGGACAATATGGATTCAACATTTGAACCAAGCCATTCTTCAAATGAACATTTCATGACTCAAAAACTTGATCTCGTTTGCGATTTAGATTTGTCTAAGCAGAAAGCCAAACTTTTGGCCTCCAGGTTAAAAGGCTGGAATTATCTCCATAAGGATACTAAAGTTTGTTTTTATCGTCGTTGGCATGAAGTTTTTAAAGATTATTTCTGCATTGAAAATGATATGGTGTATTGTAATGACATTTGTTCTGTAATGGCGGAACTTGGCCATGAATACAACACAGATGAGTGGCGCTTGTTCATCGACTCATCAAAAGTAAGCACAAAAGCTGTTCTACTCCACAACGGCAATAAGTTCCCCTCCATTCCTGTGGCTCACACAGCTGACATGAAGGAATTGTGTGATAACATGAAGCTTCTGTTGGAAAAATCAAAGTATGGGGAATTTAAATAGAATATATGTAGTGACCTAAAAGTTGTGGCACTGCTGCTTGGAATGCAACTTGGTTACACCAAGTACTGCTGTTTCCTCTGCGAGTGAGACAGCAGAGACAAAAGAAAAAAACATTATGAACAAAAAGTGTGGCCAAAATGAAAATCACTTACCCCAGGGAAGATGAATGTCATCACCCTCCACTTGTTGATCCTAAAAAAATTTATCTTCCTCCCTTGCACGTTAAACTGGGGCTGATGAAGAAATTCATCAAAGAAATGGATAAAACTGGCCCTAGATTCACCTACATCACTAATAAGTTCCCCCAAGATCAGTGATGCATAAAAAAGGGAGGGTATTTTTGTAGGACCCCAGATCAGGGAACTTATTTGTAATGAACATTTCAATGAACAGCTTAATGAATGTGAAAAGACTGCATGGCTGTCCCTTAAAAGAATTTGCAGCGATTTTTTGGGAGAGAATCACAAGGCAGGAAATTACCGCAATGTTGTAGAACACCTGTTGACTTCATACAAAGCTCTCGGATGCAAAATGAGTCTAAAAATCCACTTGATAGACTCACACCTTGATTTTTTTTTCCCCCGAGAACAATTCCATCAGGACATTATGGACACGGAAAAGCAGTACCATGTTGGTGGACTATTGCTGGACACTAAAGAGGGATGTTCCACAGGACAAATATAGCCAAAAACATACATTGTACATTTTTGAACTAACTTTGTACCTCTTCTAAGTGCAATAAAAGCCTTATTTATGAATGTACTATTGTATACTTATTGTAAAAATTGATTCCTGTGTAACTTGAAAAACCATGCGATATAGAAAAATTCTAAAAACAGATTCAAATTCAGCGTAAAAAGGTACTCTAAGAAAATATATTTTAGTTTGATTAAAAAAGATGGATTAAACCTTGTTGACTGATGTTATAAATGACTGGATTGGCACTCGCGGATAGGTTTGTGTGACCTTTTAGTGATTTCATGATATGTTGAATTTTTCATTCAGTTATAACTGGAAATTTTTAAGTTTAGTAGATACTTGTAATGAAGAAGCACTTAATTTAGGTTGACAGTTACTTTGACCCTGAAAAATCACCTAATGTTCTCAGAAAACTATTTTTGCAGGAAAATTAAATGATAGTTGAAATGGAAATTCATTTCTACTTGGTAAAAAAAAAAAAAATTAGAGGAATTTTTACATTCTCTTTAAGTTGATTTTCATTAGCAGTTTGGAGATAGTAATTTTATTCTAGATTTTGGGTCTTATTACTCCTGGTTTATTTTTTATTTCTAAGAATATTAACAATTACATTTTCCAGTTAATCACATGATGATGTAATAAACATGTTGAAACACTGTAGTAAGCACATTAAATCAAAATGATAAAGAGGTTAACCAAATTAGAGAAGAAAAAATATTACATGTTCTTAAGGTTAATTTTATTTATTTATATTTAGCCAGAACGGTTTGTGAATTTAGGTATTGAGCCTCCTAAAGGTGTGCTGCTCTTTGGACCTCCGGGCACTGGCAAGACACTGTGTGCACGTGCGGTGGCGAACAGGACAGATGCCTGCTTCATCCGGGTGATTGGCTCAGAACTTGTTCAGAAGTATGTGGGAGAGGTAAGCAGGCCACAGGTATAGTAGTGTATCATTTAGGAGATAGCTTTTTTTTAGCTTATTATTCAAGAAGACTCATATTGACAAAGTTTCTCAGCTCAACAGGTGGGTGAATGTTCATCTGAATCTTAACTGCCATGAAAACCATTTTAACCACACTACAGTGGACCTAGGACTAACTCAGACTGCTGCTTTTCCATTAGAATAAAGCCACTGGTTATTTTTAGATTCCCATTTCATAAAATGCATGCAATGTAGTAGTATTTACTCTAAGTGTGTACATGTCTTTGTTGTAAGCTATAATGCTGTTACTTGGATAGGCTAGTTACATTTGCACCGATATATAAACTTATGTTGACTCAACGTTGACTAAAAGTGGTGGTGGTTTTCACTAACTGAACAGGGAGCCAGAATGGTACGGGAACTGTTTGAAATGGCCAGGACCAAAAAAGCTTGCATCATATTTTTTGATGAGATTGATGCCATTGGAGGTAGGTTTATGATTTTTTCCCTCCCTCTGTCTGATATTTGCTGCATGAATTTGCACCTAAAATAAGTTGTGTGACTGGTAAAGCAGATACTATCTACACAACTGGAGTTTCATCTTAAATATACAGTGCTTGTAATATTTTACTGTTGCTTGCATACACACACTGTAGTATACTACACTAATGACTTGCTAAACTACCATTGTTTATTAAATGTTTAAAAATTTCAATAAAATAACAGTTCCATAATTTAAAATTTACTATATTATGTATTTAAGAGTAATATAGAGATTCTCAGCACAACTCTGTATAAAAAAATCAGTTGTCCAAAGATAAAATCACGTGTGTGTGGATCACCAAGCTAAGTGGATTTATCAAAGGATGATTTGATGCGTTATTTGTTATTTTGTGAAAACAAATCAAATGTGTTTTGCATTTTAGTTCTTATCATTCGTATTTTCATATTTTAGGATTTCAAAGCAAATAAAGACATCTTTTTAAGCTGGTAAAGTCATATTTTATCTGCCAAAATCTGTTTTCTGTACATTTTCAACTTTTGTAAATGTCGTATGGTTCATGTTGATTATTTATTTAACACTATTGCTTGTTTTCTAATTACTTTTTTTTTTTAGGTGCCCGTTTTGATGATGGTGCTGGAGGAGACAATGAAGTACAGGACTATGTTGGAACTCATCAATCAGCTGGATGGGTTTGACCCACGGGGTAACATTAAGGTTCTCATGGCCACTAACAGGCCAGACACTCTTGACCCAGCTCTCATGAGACCTGGACGTTTAGACCGGAAAATTGAATTTGGACTTCCAGACCTAGAGGTAAAAACTGACTTAGCTTGTGTTGTTAGTAAAATCCAGCTTTTATCATTTGATTCTACTCCTTTCAAACTTACAATGAAATCACTATGAATTATGGTGCTTTTTTTAACATGCAGTGGTATCTGCCGTAAATTAATGGTATAGATGCTATTTCACTGTTTTGTTACAGATATTTTAAGTCTCCTGTAAGAACTCACTGTTTTCTGGTTGGTTTTTATTCCTGTTGACCAGGCAGATTATTGTTGTTTACAGTCATTGTCCCTCTGGCAACATATGTTTAGAAAGGGAGTCCAGCAAGATACCCATCAGACACAATCCTAGATGTATTTTGTAAACAAAAAAAAAATGCTAGTGAATCATTCAATAGTTTTTGAGTTTCAAAAATGGTTCTCTTATTTATTGACCGGCTACACTGGCAGAGTGAAAGGGCTTACTTAAACAGTGATGCTGAGTGGTTTGTGTTCAGGACCGATGATAGAAAAAAAGCAATTTTTGTTGTTTTAGTTGATTAGAAAATTTATATATAAACTACCCAGCTAATGAATTAGAAACAACTACTGACATACATGACATAACTTGTAAATGTGTACTATTTATACTTTCAGGGTCGGTCACACATCTTTAAGATTCATGCTCGATCAATGAGTGTAGAAAAAGACATCAGATATGAGTTACTGGCTCGGCTGTGTCCTAATAGCACAGGTGATTACTTTAGTTTTTTGTCAAGTTCATGAAGCTTGATGCGGGTGTTGCATAAGTTAGTTGCCCAAATTACATTATTTTTATTTGAAATTTTACCTTATAACAAGTGTAGAGTAAAAGAATTTTGTGGATGCTGAAGAAGGGGTTACAGGAGGAGCTCAAACTAGTGCCTTTCTGCATTCACACATTATGGTAACATTTTCAAACAATGAAAAAAAGGTACACGTTCTATCCTCCAAACAGAAATTATGTAAAACATATGGCATATTTCCTTGTCTATCGCACTTTTTAAATCCATCTACATCTAGGTGTTTAACAAGTGCTCTAAAGTCATTGTCATCAGAAATACTGATGTAAAACTGTTAGTGAGAGAAAAGATTGTGTTATTAAATGACTAAAAAGAAGACGACTTATTGGTTTAAAAAATATAAATCATGAGCTGGTGAGAAAATAAATGTCAGATGTCAGTGTGTTATATTTCCTTCCTTTACACATTTTCCATTTATGATTATTTGTGTAACTTATTGTTTTAAAAATTAAACATTTGGCATTTCCCAGTATGAATGATTTGCCTCATAAGTATTGTCATCTAATCTGTTTTACTTGTCCTGCCATTTTTTAAGTTAAAGATCTTAAATTTGTTCTTGAACTATTTTTTTTGAAGCAGCTTTTAAATTCAACAGTTGCTGTAAATATGCATTAATTTTGCATAAAAATCACGCTAGAAAGAAAGTATTGAATTCTTCAATGTTATATCATTTAGTCTAACACTTGCAAAAGACAGTGTTTAAATCATAGCCACAATAGAAATGTTGAGGATATGAGGGAAATTTGTGCTGTGAGTTGTGCACGTGATAAAGGGATTAAAGCACTGTTGTCTTTGTGTAATTTATAAAGAGACAAGTACAGTTTACCTGAAGATTAAACAACTTGTGCAGAAATACCACATACTGCTAAATAGTTTTGAGTTTTCACCCCTACACTAAGATGGTTTTTTTTTGTACATGTAGCAGTCACATGAAAAACGTGGGAGCCATGTATATTTTTAACATTTATTTTTTACAATTGCTCTTCTTTGGTGGTGCCAATGTTGAAAATTTTAAAAATGGGGAGAAATAATCAAGTGCCAGAGATAAAATTGCATGAAGTGAGAGTTCCATGTAATATTATTTGATAAAACAAAGGTAGGCAACCCTGGTAAAGAAGTGTGGTGCCACGATTGTCCTCAAGGAAGCATTACGATTTCTTCAGTTTGTAAATTTCTACTAGAGCCCTCCATGCAGCTGGCTGAGGAAGATATGCTAAACATCACCAGGATCTGAACTCAGGCTCTTGACCTTAGCAGCCCAGTAGATTACTGAACTGCAGGCATGACTGACACCGACAGGGTGTAATTATCTAGTAAAGAAATGCGATCCTTAAATTAATAAGTCAACCAATTTTATTTTTACTTGTAAATGAAACTCAGTTCTACAAATGGATAAGAAGTACAAAGCCTGATTAATGATTCCTTTTGCAAGCAGTTAAAGAGCTAACCTTATAATTTTAAGATTACTTTATGTACATTTCCATCATTAATATCTTTGGGTAATCTGTATGTAATATTTAGTGTTTATGATACAGAACACTTTATTTGAATTAATCAAATTATTTATTAAACATCTTAACCTGTTTTTAAATGATCATTAAAATTCCATGCTAACACTTTATATCCATGACACTTAGTTTATTTTCAACTAAGTATAATAACCAGAAAAAAACCCTTTTTACAATAATTTATCAGTTTTTTTTATAGTTATCTTAGTGGGAAATAATTTGTTTTTTTTTTCTATTTACTTTAAAAGTAGAGTCAGCAGTTTTTCTTCATGATATGAAAAGCTCTGCACCTGTTTTTTCTAGCAAAGTTTCATTGGATTTGTCAGAAAACGGATAACATTGTTAATATGGCTGATAAAATAACCCTGACAACGTCCTGAGATGGGTCAGAATTTGATAACTTTATAATTGTTATTTGTGTTGCTGGTTATTATAATATTAACAATTTTGACATTACAGGAGCTGAGATAAGAAGTGTTTGCACAGAAGCTGGAATGTTTGCTATCCGAGCTCGGAGAAAGATGGCGACTGAGAAGGACTTCCTTGATGCTGTTAACAAAGTGATTAAAGCATACGCAAAGTTTAGCGCCACACCAAGATACATGACCTACAACTAGTGCCCTGGTTGTGTTCAAAACAAAACAATTAAGACACTATCAGATTACTACTTTTGTATAAAGTACCTGGTTTTCTTTAGTAGTAGTTTAATTAGGTAAACTTAAATCTAAACAAATTAAGGAGTAAATTCAGAAACTTTGCATTGTGGTTTATTTTTGGTGGTTTTATCAGCTTCCTCAGAAAAAAAAAATTCAAGCTTTATTGTGGTGCTGTCTGTGGAATCCTTTGCGGAAAATTTTCTAAGTATTCACCATTTTTAGTTTACTTTGCTGTTTAATATATCCACATCTTTATTTTTCAATATTTTTGCTCCTGAATGATATTTCTTTTATCTTAGAATCTTGTCTGCTATTCAGTTTATAATTATTCTCTTTTTTTCTATATGGATATAAAAAAAAAGTCTGTTCGCAGTATCTATAAATATGTTCACCTTAAGAGGGTTTTACCACTTTTCAGTTCTGAAGAAAAATACTGAGTTGGAAGCTGTGTTGAGCAGACACTTAGTACACTGTCATCTATCTTGTGCCTCCTTTACATAAAATCTGTTTTTTAGGATATAAACATGATTTGAGTATATTTAATGCATACTGTAGCACAAATTTGTTTTACTTGTATTTCTTTTTGGTACAATAAATTATTTTACTTTCATGCAGATTTCTTTTTTTTAAATTCAAGATTACATAATTCAACCTCTTTTCTATATAAGCAGTTATGACAAATTATGTTGAGGCGCAGAAAACTTTATAGCTGCTGCGTTTCTGAGTCTGAGCTACCAGTTTTCAATACAATGGATTGTGGTGCAGATCCAAGTTTAAGTTGTTAATTTGAGTATTGGTTTAAATTTAATGTACACCCAACTATTGAGAATAAAAAGGAAAAGAAAAAAAAAGCCATTACAATGAATATTCGTTTGTTTTTTAACAGTATAGTAACACTTTGCCATTCATGGGGGGGGGTTATGTTTTTTAAAAATTCCCAAATGACAAGTAAATAGTGATGGAGAAAATATGGTTCAGTTCCCACCTATGAGAAATCATTACCTTTTCTTTTAGTTGGTCCACCACTTTGAGGATTTCCAATAATACTTCTACTGTCAGTTGTGGCTTCACACGCTTTGTATCTTTATCACTGTAACTTGATTTCAAAAGTTCCACTAGTCAATTTTTCCTGGTGGATATTGAGAAAATCTTCCACTTCCTCTAATGTTTCCGGTTAACTCAATGATGCTGCTGCCTTTGCCATAAATGCTGGGAAACACTTCAAAATTGTGGACAATGTTTTGCCAAATTTTTTTGCTGAGAGGTGTTCAGGGTTGATTTTGTTAACTTCATCTCATGGTTCCTTTATGACACTGGTGGCTGTTTGAATGTGTATTCATTCCATAATTCACAAATAGTTGTGGAAGGATTAGTGTCAATTACCTCCAGAATTATGGCTGCAATTTCTTAAGGTATAATAATGACCCCTTGGTCTATGGGAGTGAAGTTGTGTTAGGTAACAGGAACTGCCATTGGTATGACTTTCCACAAGAGATATTGAAAGGCCTGGTGCATTGTCTAAGACAAGAAGCACTTTAAATGCTAAATTCTTCTCCAGGTAGTTGGTGGACAAAGCAATCTTCAAACAGTTAACCCATAACCCATGTTTTCTTGTTAGACCTCCATAAAACGGGCAGCTGTGATTTCTCTTTCAAAGCATAGGGATTCTCTACACAGTAAACCAGCAATGGTTTGCTTAAAATCTTCAGACGTTTTTCCACACACAAAAGGAGAGTTACGTGTTCCTTTGCAGCTGTTAATCCTGGTGCAATGTGGTGTTTCTTGGGAAACGTAGATACCGATTTGGCATTTTTCTTATAGAATAGCCAATTTTGTTGGCACTAAAAACTTGTTCTGGCTTTCAACCCTTCACCTTGATAAACTTCACAAATTCGTTTGGGAATTCCTGATCAGTTGATTCAGTTTCCCCCACCAACTTAACATTATGCAAATTAGAATGCTTGAAATTCTCAAACTTGCCACTGGTTGGAGAATTGCCTTATTTTTTTCGCCTTTGCTTTAAACCTTTAAATGTACACACAAAGGAAGGGCTTTATTTCTTATCACCAACCTACTAAGAGGCCATTTCTCTGTTTTATTCTTTATCTACACCCAAGAGCTTTTTTTAATAGAGTCATGTCTACTCATAAAAGAAACTAGCAGTTGATAGGGCAGCAGCACTCACTAGCTCAAATTTTGTCCCTGGGATTTTTTGATGTAGTGAATTGTAGATTTATTCAGACGATTCAGCAGCAATGGAGCCAATGCTGGCATCATTTTTTAACTTGCCTAATGCAATCTTTTCACTGAGTCAGTTGCATACTCAGGAGCCATAATGATTTAAAAGGATGGATTAAATTTAGAAAGATACTTAAATGCACCAAAACAGCACCATGTGTCATTCTGTGTACTGTGCTGCACTGCTATTACACTGCATTGTACCCAGTGGTAAAAAAATCTGAAGCTACATCACTTTTTGCCCTTATTTATACCAATTGGGTGCTCAGCCTAGATGCACTACTTAGTAGTTGTGTTGAATGGGCCATATATTCTGTTAACACATGAGTAATGCTAGACATGAAGTTGGAGTGATGTAGATTTGTCATTACAGTAGGTTGCTATATTGATGAAAAAGATTTTTGCCATAGCTTCTATGAATCAACCTGTGTTAAGTACTAAAAATCTGAAGGATAGTTAGCTACAAATGATTCCCAGGTGGTATACAGAGGGTTAAGAATGTTAAAAATCAGGGATGCTATCTTAAGAATCTGGTCTGGTAAGTTTAGTGAGTATTTTTTGGAGGAGTTCTGGTAGCAAAATGAGTGCATGGTGTATGTAAGTTGGCCAGCTTATTTAAAAAGAGCTTTTTTTTGTAATACTGATTCTAAACAATTAGTCCACCTATTTTTCTATACTAAACAGAATAATTCAAAATCTATGTACCCCAAATCTGTTGTAGCTCAAAGGCTGATGATGTTTTGTATAGTATGCAGAGTAATTCATAGTACGCACATGTAAAAAAAAATTTAAAAAAAATATACTGCAGCTGAATCTGATTGTGGGGGTTTTACACAATAATTTGTCATCTACAGACACTGTAGCTGAAAAACTCATTAGAATTTCTCTTGTTATCTGTTATACTACACAGAATTACTAATAGTATACAGATACAAGATGATGTACATGCACAGGACTAATTGTAAAATGTGTAGGTGGTGTTAACATCTTGGAATCTTTGACTTATATGAATAATTAACTGCATTTAACTTACTGAAACTGAACTGAGAGGGAATTTACAATGCAGAATTTTATTATTGTGATGTACAATGTAAACAGAAGAAATTAAGTATAATGAATTAAACTGAAATTGTTAAAACCTAAAGGAAATTAAATTATATTAATATCAGCTTAGTAAAATAATCAAATTGTGTATTGTTTAAGATGAAACTGAAATTTGTATTTTTAATTATCATCATTACTACCAGTAATTGTAGTGGTATTGTAGAGTCCTTACATTTGTGTTTAGTATGAGAGAGTGCGTGTTGTTTAACTTATGAACTTGTTTTGAAATGTGACGCAGTGAAGCTGCAACAACGATCTGAAGTACAGAAGATGGAGATAAATCTGAAGATAAAGACATTTGGTAAAATCCTCATTTATTATTTGACATTAAATTATTTTCATTGTATCCCATTGATGATGAAGATTGGTTTAGATGAGTGTGGAATAAAATAAACAAAAGCAGTCAGAATCCAGTAGTATGATCTGTTAACTAATCCACCATAACGCAGAACTTTGCATAACAGGATGTCCAGACAGGAATTGTAGTAACCTAACTCCATACAAGAGCTAATTATTTTCAAGAAGTTGCAGTCAATTCTAGGAATTTTTTTTGTTTTTGTTCAACCTGCATCTAAAAAACAAACAAACAAAATGATCTTGTTAATGAGAAATTATGAAAACAGATCCAGAAACATTAAATGTAAACACTTTGTTTTTAAAAAAAAATATACATTTTACTGCATGTTAAGAAAAGTGATTTTAAAGGGTTGGTTTTTCTTTCCCCTGACTTAAATTAAGACTGCCAAAGAATATTTTGTGCATGTGTTGCATGACTACCAGTCCATCAGCATGTTGTTTAGGGCTATGAAATTTGATGGGGAGCTGAGCACTAACATCAGCTAGTGTGATGATGACAACTTTTGGATTCTACAGGTGACCAAAAAATTTGATTTGTTTGTGACTCCCAAAAAAGGGGGAAGAAGGGAGCATACCTCTACTAAGTTCTAGCTACATTGGTTGAATTTGTACGCTTGTATCCAGCTGGAAAACAACGTTTGGAAGGAAGCCTGTATGGTAAGAATCGTTTTTTGTTTTGTAATGACTGAGGTAGAAGTAGGAAGATTTTTATGTGTTACAACAGTAAATTTCTAAATTTTAAATAGGAATATATGTTCAGAATGCACTAAGCATAATGCTGATAGCACTTTCTTAAAGTTTTCCAGACCTAATGTTCGGGTGTTTGGCCAGCATTTTTGAAATTCTGATTTAGTCTGAGTTGTGCATAGAATATCACTAGAAGAGTCTACTTCACTGTAGAATGATTTTGACCAAGATTCAAAATGGGTCAAGCTGCCTGCCTCGTTAACATGATAAATCTGCAAAAGGCAATCATTTTTTGTTCTGTTAAAGTATTTCAATATTTCTTTTCATTCATTTTAGGTGTGTAACAGAATTTCTAAAGAGGCACACCATAGCAAGAGAGATGCAGTATGGTACCTTAATGGTGGTGGACACCAAAAGATGGCATCAAGATCCAGGTAGTGCAAGCCTGTGACATCTTTCTTTTGCTCCTGACACGTTAAAGGACAAAGTGACATGCTAAAGTACTGTACGTTAGTTATATATTGGGGCAGAAGTTTTCATTTGAAGCTGCCTCTGTTCTGCAAGATGTTTTCCTGATAGTGCCATTGCAAAAGGAGATGGATGTGCTGCCACAAAGGCAGCTGCAACAATAAATCACAATAGAAATGTTGGGTCCAGTGATTGGCTATATGAGAGAGTGGCTCCCTTTAGCAATACTGTAGATGGAAACTCTGACACTGGAACAAAAGCCTGTATTCATTGGCTGTATGGATTTTTGACATAAACATAAATGGATTTTGCAAAAGGTTTTGGCAGTTGTATCTTGTTTCTGATTGTAGAGCAAAAGGGATATTTGAGCCATCTGCTCAATACAGCATTCCATGGAAAATGTTATTGGTCTTAGCTTGGATAGTGTTGACTGATTTGTTCTACTAGTTTGAGAAAAGTACACATGAAGTTTCTTTGAATGAATACTGCAGCTTGTGATGAGGTGTTGAACTCGAGGTGGCTGAACAGAGAGGTGTACCAGTAGGGTATTGAAGCAGTATCCAAATTTTAAGTGCTGCTTTGTTAAAGTCTGACCCAAGGTTGTGCAGGAAACAAGTTTCTCACTGATTCTCACACACAAGTATATCTTTTCAACCAGTCACTGTTGCCTTTGTTGTCTGAAATAAACAACTAACTTCAGTTTGAGGAACCTAAAACACACAATGAGAAAAGAGCTGACATGTTTTGCATAGAAATTAGTAAGCAGGTTTGTCCAAGTTACACTTTCAATGTAAAGCCAAAGACAGCAGTATACCTGCAGGATCCAAGTAATTTCCTTAGTGATCAAATGATTGGTTTTACTTCATGTATGGCCATCAAAAACATTAACTTGTTGCCAAGAGAGGAACAAGCAGTTACAGAAGTTTGTTATTGTCTTTGTTACAACACATGGATATACAGTATCACACTCTGGTCTCACTGATGATCTGCTAAAGCGTGCTGAAGTTTTCAAGTTTGAAAAAATAGAAATGGCTAGCTTTGACAGCATACTATATTTGTGGAAAGGTTCACTACTTTAAAACCAATATGGAAAACCTGTATAAACGGTAGACTACATATCAGCTTCTGCCTGGCAGTATGGTTGAAAATTACGGAGTTGATAGGATTTGAAGTTCTGAATCAGGAATTTTAAAATGCCAAATATGACTTGCTTAAGGTAGCTAAGCACATAATCGTCCGTTTCAGAGAAAGCCTTTCAAATAAACCCGCCATACCATCAATTTTAATTTGCAAGACAAATTGCTTTGCTCAAATATCATACCATACCGTTATTTTTAGCCAGAATCTTTTTCGGAAGACAAAGTCTGAATGTATACAGTATACAATGGACTCCACTTAAGCCGAAAACGGCTAATACGAAATCTCGTGACAGAAGTTTGAAGCCCGTGTTTTCTCCTGCTTCTCATTATACATATTACGCTTAATACAAAAAAAACACAAAGAATTTATGAGACCGGGATGTTCTAGTTAGTGTTGGCAATCGACTTTGTCTGCTGTCTCTCTCTCACTTACTTTCTCTCCCTGTCGTCTTTCATACTTTAAGATTAGTGAGATCTCAAGCATCCCATCTTCTTAGTCGAGCCCTGTAATTCTAGATTAGCTCTAGCCTTGGAGGGGGGACCTCACCATTACCAATAGCTTAGACGTGGTCTTTGAATTATTGAAATACACCAGTATCTGAGGCTAACAAAATTCGTGGCGCTGACTTTATAGTATGTACCTGAAGTTTGTGAAAATGCAGGAAATGTCATTTTAGAGAACCTAGATTTTCAAAAAAATTGTTCTTGGATGAAGCATCCTTAGAAACTTGCTTTTCGATGACCAGTATGTCAGTCCATCAAACTTTCGGCCTATGGCTGTTAACACGCACTGCGAACTCATCATGTGGGCATGTATAGCCCATTTCTGCGCGATTAGTAGTAATTGTTCTGAACTCTGTTCTTGCTCTATACCGATCTTTTAACCACGTGCATGTGTTCGTGAGTGAGTGATAGAGAGATTTTAGCGGGAACTTATATAGGGATATTCTGCGCGATACCTCGTATACGACTACTTACTTACAATGGCCAAGGCGACTTAATTCTCCTAACCCAATCTAGGACTTGTCGGTTCTGGACGACGTACGTCCGCCTCACCACTGTCTAGTGACTCCAAACAGTCATACCGAAAGTAAGATCGGTGATTTTCTGATATCCAAAACGAGCTGAAGCTTGCGGACACTTGCTTGGACGCCTAAAGGAAGAGAGAGAGAGAGAGAGAAATGCCATCACTACATCGTATACTACATAAGGAAGTCTTTACATAAGCCAGAGGAGCGGGTTTCCCAAACATGCGGACATCGTGATGGACATTTTTAAAAAGACAACTGAATTCAGAACAATTCGAGTGTTGCATTCATCGCTGACTGAAACATTCCTCGTCGGAAGAGAATTCTCAATGAATACTGCGCAGGAGCCATTAACAGATTTGGGGGGGGGACACAATATACACATTTATTGGAATAAACGCAAAAACGGTGTAGACGGACGAGGAAAGGTTCCAGACAATAAACTAATAAAGATTCCACAATTAGTAATTGGAACCGGTGGAAGCCCCCAGTAGTTAGTGTACTAATAGTTTTGTCTGATGGTCAATTTTACAAGATATTTGCTTTCATTTTTCTTTTATTAAACAAAAGCTGGTCTGGTTATCGTTCACCAGAATCAGCAAGAAATCTGAAATAAGTTGGTCGGGTTCCAATTATTCTCAAGTGGGACCAGGTCGGGGCCGGAAACAGCGCGGGCGGCTGCAGGTTGTATGGTGTTGGCAGCCGGATGACGAGACAATTAGTAACATAAGAAAACTCCCCACCGACAGATCCGTCTGCCTCAGTCAGTCTGGAGAAGCACAGCCGATCGCAGCTCACCTGGCTTTCCCCGTTAACATGACGGCTTACGCATCTCGGTTTTGGCCTTTCTCTGCGCCGGTAAGTCGGTAGTTTTCACGGTTTTCGAGAAGATGGAGCTGAACGGGGAGAACTGAGCCGTAGTTTAGTGTAAACACTTCAGACCAGAAAGCGACAGTCGCCGTCGAACCAAAATTGAGGAAATGCAACGAACTCAACACTGATTTCGAGAACTCGTCGGTCCGCTGTTGATTGTTGGAGGGGATTTTCAGGTATTACGTGTGTAATCCCCCTAGCCACAAATCTAACGTAGTCCACAGTATCAGCATTCTGAGGTTTCACAGGGTTTGGCACGTCACGAATGCAGTGGCGATCCATGTTAAAGGGCTCAGTCAAAGTCTTGGTATCCTTACCAAGACCTTGAGGTCCCCGTAAAGCTGCAAGATGAAACATTAGTATTGACGGGTTTCAGCAGCAGGTTTTGCGTCTGGTTATCATCCATATCTGGTTCGCCACAGAGACGAGGTTGTTAGACACCACGCCGAAGTCCTGGATCTGATCGACAGTATCCGCAATGCTTGCAAGGTGGTCTGGAATGGCGGCTCTGGACTGGCGCGTGGATGCAGAGTTTGCCGCAGATCGGGTGATCGGGACCTATCTTTAGTTTAAAAATCAAGTACTCGGGGCGAATGTGCTGGCTGTCGTTTTGGCACTGATAGGGGACGGGGTTCACAGCCATTTGAATCAAAGTACAAGGGACTGTCTCTTTAATTACCCACAATCCTATCCATTCTCGAGCCAGTGCCCTTCACTGTTCTAGCACGCAGTCGTCGAACACGACGGCAAGATGCGTCGGCCAGACTCTCGATAAAGCAGACAGGGACCTGGAAAGAAAGCTTCCCCTCATCTGGCCCACGGCGTCACGCTGAATTGTTGGAGAGGGTGGAACACAGGATGGTGGCCAGCCAGTCCCAGCCAGTCGGGTTGTTAAGGGCCGAGCCGCTCGTGTTGCCAACAATATATTTGTGTTAGGCGACCAATGACCCTAAAATAAAGACCGGGCACCACTCTGGTCCAAGTCAACGCTTATCGGCACCAGGACACGCAACAAGGACCTTAACCCGCCCTCTTGAACCTCGTGGGCCGGGGACGGTTTCTGCAGGAACGTCTCGGACCCGACTGGCAACCGCTCGCGGCTTGGGCTCGGATCCAATTAACCGAGTTGAAGTTGGCCAAGTAAAACGTGAGGCCCGGTCCCCACGCATCGGCAGAAACCTCGCCCGAGATTTCGGACCAAGGTTAAAATAATCTTAGGCCCTGCGGATGCCGTCTCGTGGAGAATACGCAGCCACGCTCCCCCGTCCCTAGTTGCGTCGCGGTGGCGCTTATGCTCTTTGTGTAGAATGGAGGCAATGGCGTCAGGGGACGAGCCTTGGAGCGGGCGCTGGCCGCCCGAAGGGAGAAGGTCCCGGTTCTGGCAAGTTGACGGGCCATTACAGCCTCTACAATTTCGCTGCCGAGCCTTTTTATCGCAAAAAGGGGGTGGACTCGTTATCTCGGCGAATAACCGAGCTGCGCCCGAGATCTACAAGCGGAGACCGCTGAAATGCTGCGCCGGTTGGACCCCGGCCATGATGGACTTTTCTTGTGTGCCGCGCCGACGGGCATCGATCGCTAGCTGAACGGCTCAGGGGGCTGCTGCCGGTTGTGTCGGCCCTAAACGACGACTCTCGGGTGAGGATCGAGGCGGCCCACGGGCTCTCTGTTCGTGGTCAGCACGTGGTGTACGTAGACTACATCTTGAGTTGCAGCCTTAAAATCCCATTCACTCGTCTGTAATCTCACCGAGAATCTTTTCGACTGAACAGTAAAGCGGCTGGTTCTTCACCAGCATCATGAAGATGAAGTCACAGGCCCCCGTGTCTGAGCGTTGTCCTGACTGGGTTGAGATCTGGACCCTCAACCTTGGCGGTTAGCGCATCGAAGCTTTCACAGAGAACACAGCCGCGTCTTTCTCGATCTGGCTTGGACTGGTTCTCTAACCCTAACTATTTCCTGAATCAGATGGCATCTAAATGTTTTACTTCCTATTTCCCGACACTCAGGTTTGTGGTTAACCAAGAGGTGTAGGGAGAAGTCTTGCACACAGTAGTGTTTGCCTTCAAGGTAAGGGCTCTGGTCACACAGCAGACAGTTGAGGCCCTTAATCCAGGTGTAGCAGAACTGACCTGCTCTATGATTTTATGTGCATTCGGAACCACCACTTGCTTACGCTGAACGGTGATGGGTTATCTTTCCCAAGGGGGGCGGGGCGAGGCTGGGTTTGTGGGGCAGAACTCTTATCGTCTGTATTACTTGTCAGATCGGCGCTGCACCGGCACCAAACACAGTAGCGGCTATAAACGTGTGCGCCGCGGACAGGCGAGTCGGGGTCTGGAGATAAAGCGATGGGAAGAGGGAGGGGTTGGTCACCTATAGCGGGGTTAGTGCCTTAGAACAAGAAGCGGCTGTCTGATCTCCACCCGCTCACCCTAGCACGACCGTAAAGGGGTCACCCAGAACAAAACAACCCCACCTCATGAATATAAGAACATTCTGGCATAGCATTTCCAACGAGTACAACAGCTGGCAGTAAGGGGGCATTCGGGGAGCTAGGAAAGAGTCGCTACCCCAAACTGACTTCACAATGAGAGCATTTCTGCTGGACAGCATGTCGAGCCATTATCGTCCGAGTTGGCTGACCCGGGAAGGGACAGCAGTGCCGAACGAGGACTGTTGGTGGCAACGGGCCCTATTTTAGCTTAAAACCTCCCGTGGTGGCGGGGGTGCGGATATGGCAGCTTCAGCAAGTCAGGTACACTGCTACGAATGTTGTTCAGTATTTACCGCTAAGGTGCAGCAGCGTTATGGTGTGGAGAAGAATTATTGTACCCGTTTGGTAGTCATTCAGGGTCATCCGACCGATCGAACACCGGTCCACACACGCACACACAGAGTCTGGAGGTGAGTAGTTCTGCTCCTGTTGACTGGAAAACCCTGTTTCCCTGACTCCGCATCCCCTTGTGCGTAAAGCATCCACAATCAGGGTGTGGCTTAGTAGTGCGGAGTATCATAGATAAAGACCAATCCGAAAATTCTTGAAGAAACTCGACAATTTCACGCAAGATTGACTTCATGTCTCTGTCATTTATAACGCAAAAAAAAAAAAAATCAGGTCGTTATTATTCCATCTAAAGGACAAACAAACAAAGAAACATTCCAGGTGTTTCTCGTGTTCACGTAATCACTCCCGTGTCGGTGAAATATCGCACCTGAAAACATGAAGATCTCACAAACCAGTGCCAACCAGCCTGTCACCTTTTCTCACATACACACCACACCCCGCAGACATACTTCGCTTGAAGAATTATAACTACCGCCCAATCTTGAAGAAACTAGAAGCTTTTTTACATTGCCAGAGCCGCCCTAACCTCAACAAACGAATCTAAACTTTCCATCTATACCTATAGGAATATCTTGACCTCTGAAAATCCGCTGGACTTTGATTCTCATTGTATCTCTCAGAGATACTCTGGGTTTTCAACTCCACAGACTTTGGACTTTTTACATACAAAAACCCAATGGGCAGATCTAAAACAGATTTTAAGTGGGAGCACTTTATCCCAAGGGCCCATTAATCTACAAAAATATAAAATTTTCACAAAACCATTTAATTGTTTTCATATAACAACAATGTATTATTATTATTATTATTATTATTATATTATTATTATTATTATTATTATTATAGTAAATGTCGAGTTACCCCTTTTTCTAGCGTGAGCCCCTGTAGCTGGCGCTTGTCAGACACAACGGTGAGATGCCTAAGACGAATCCAAGTCGAAGGACAGCGTGGTCGCTGCCTCGACGAACATCTGGTTCCATTTTTAGCGGGGTGATGGAATGTCGCTGGTTCCTGTTGATTTCCTACATCAGCATCGTTTTGCGGCGACTCAGCGTTCTTTGCGCTGAAGTCTCTTCGCACGCTCTAAAAGAGACTTCTTTTCCTAGTTGGCCACAATTGCACGTGTGTGCATGCATTTATTTCTATGTATATGCACATATATTTGAGTGTAACGTCTTCGGGGCAATTAGAGATTTTTATAATTAAATATATATGATATATAAATAGTGAAAATAATATTTGGATATTTGGCATTTATAATGTTGAAGAAGAGTAATTATCACGTGGATCCTTCACTCACCGTGAGGTCCTTGGAATTAGGAAGACAACTAAAAAAATAATAAGCAAAAATTTTGACAGAAAAAATATTATTCTCGGCTGGAAAACATCGAAAGAACTGATTCAAGTATACTATACTAAAGATGCGGATTGTATAAGCCATAGTGATATTATCGTATCTTGGATAATCTAAAAGAAACTAGTTTATCTTTCATATCGGACAAAAGCATCTTCAGTGCGTCGGCATGTCATGCAAAGATCATGTATACACATCAATAAATCCCAGTAAATGTCATGTACAGGTAAGCTTCACCGAGTTTGTCTGCTAAACCTACTGACTACCTACCTTTCACAAGACTGTTTTCAGCTGTCAATCTGGAAATAACACCATCTCTACAATTTACTTCACACAACGTCAAATAAATACAAAATATGGTTGGCTGACTACATGGAGCGGCTGTTCCCATTAACACAGTGACAGGTTCTTGTGACCCCAACTTCAACACTTGTGGATACACACAGTATGTGTACAAATGATAAGTAATTGCAATTGAGATGTGCATTGTATTACTACAGACAATATACACGAGGTACAGTACCTCAGTATTTAGTACGCAAGCTCTTCGCTTTATATAGAGCAAATTGCTGTTGATCGCTGCCAAACAGCTCACGCTTGGAGTCATCTATCAATGGCACCTTCTTCCAGCTTTGGTCATCCCACTGTTTCATTTCTGCTGCCCATTTTCAGCCCTGACCTTGGTTGCCTCATCTTCACCAAAGGTCTTCGGACAGACACGCTTCCACTGAGACCCCATTCACACTGATGTGTATCTCACCGTTCTTGAAGAACGCGAACACTCAAGACCATTACGGGCACATCATCCGTGCCCTCAACATCTTCTCTGGAGGGTCTGGGATCTTTTGTTATCAGTATCAGCTCAAAGACTTCTTCTGAAACATGTGGCCGTCCCACGGAACATTTGATCTTTACGTATAAAGCGGAACTCTGTCACCTTTATTCGCTACTCGACTTTTCCTGTTTCCATAATTATTTCCGATACTATATCCATCATCAGAACTCAAAAGATTAAATGTCGCATGAAAGCACTTACCAAACCGGCCGGCACCTGTTTGTATACCTGAACGGTGTCCGCACCTCTGTACGGCTCGAATTACCTACCTGTCTTTCTTTCTCTCTCTCTTTTTTTGACAGTTTCAGCCTTGGCGAACGGTGAGTGTGAACTTGAAATTATACAGAATTCTGTCGCAACCTATTATCGCCCTCATCTCGTCTACTGCAGAGTAGTTGGTTGTCCTCCCATAATCGACTGGTCCCCACATCTCTTTTGGACAAATAGCTCAAACGCGAGGATTCCCGGGTATTCTAATAATAGGTAAGTTAACGAACATGTTTTCTGTCTATGCACCCTCAGCTCCGACACTATACGTTTATTTATTGTAAAGTAAAAGTACATTCCGCCGTCCGTCATCGTCTTCACAAAATGGAACAATATTATGAATGATTTTGTTTTGTTTAAAAAATCTACGGCATTGCAGAGTGGTAGGCTAGATAAACTGGGTTTTCTGTAAAGGGATTCTCCACTGAACAACAGCGAAATGAATAAGTTTGTGAACTAAGGAGTCATCAGTAGCTCAACCAGTGAGGCCTATAACTAAACGGTATATAGCTACTAATATTTATCATCTTTAGAGAACGTTTATCTAAGGCGGATTCGGCGAAGTTCGTTAAAACCCCTTAAATTTGCGCAAAAAACATTCAGTATAATCTGAAACAGATCAAATGCATCTTCATGTTTTCAAATATCGAAGGGGACAGAGAGAGAGAGAGAGAGAGAGAATATGCTGCGCGCCCTCTAGCGGGAACTTACGATCTCAAGAACATGCACAGCGCCCTATCTTACGCTCATTATGCTTTGTATGGCAGTATTTAACCTACTGATACTTTTAACGCTCAATTCTTTGCCTCGCCGACATCCTGCACTTAACACATCACCCTTTGCTGCAATGACCCGCCATAAGAAACAAGAGATAGCGGCCATTTTGTTCATTTTATAAAACTACATTACCATCGTTTCTCAGAACTTCCCCGCAACTCCCAGCATTCCCTGCTCAACTCGAGGCTTGAATAATGTCGTCGGATGTTGTAATGAAAATCGTTTCGTTCGTCTCTTTCGCATGCTTGAAACCAAAAAAAAAATGGCGCGTTTAATCATTTAACCTCACTACGTTTTGATTTTTAACCCCAGGATCTTCTATGACAGTTTCGAAGGAGGCCGAATAGCTGTGTTGAAATTTCTTTCGGTTGGAACACGAGATCAGGGAATATACAAATGCAAGGGAAATTTCAATGGGATTGAGAAGACCAAAGAATTCAACTTGAACCGTGAGTCAGATCGTGAAAACAGTAGCATCTTTGTTTGTGTTTGTGTTTTGGGGATGGAGCTATTTCGCTTTGAGTTTGTTAATTAAACATAAAACTATTTTAAAAAGCTTTCATCTCGAACTTCTTTCCTTCAAGGAGGATATTAAAGAAAACTTACTGACAGATTGCAAACAGTGGTGGAAGGAGACCGGAGAGGGTGAACTGGGAGTGAAAATCCGATAGACAAAAATTAATATTACATTTGGAAATAACCCCGACCAACACCGTGTCACGTGGTTTTTGTAGCATTTTCGTTTTTGTTGTGGCCTACTTCGTGAATACAAGTTTTTTCGAACAGTTAATAATGGTAATATCTACATTATTAAAATATTTGCCATATCACAGTCATAATATCTTCAGAGGAGATGCACAAATCAGTACTAGGCTTTTTGATAAAACCAATGAGAATGGAGACGCTGGGGAAATGTCTGTGACTGTGAATGATCATGATTCATGATGATGAAAAACCAGAACGGAGAAAGAAGTGGAACGGAACAACCTGATAATTCTCATTCCACACCAGAACGGTCAGCGCCTCTATTTAAAAGCGAAAAGTCATCATGTTGGTCAGTTTCTCAGACCAGATATGTTCAGGGAGAATACCCTCGGCTGGTTCTGAAACGTGGCAAAGTGGGATGTTTAGCATGCAAATTTGTAGATAGTTCCGCCAAACCGAGTGAACACCAGCCTGGCAAAGAAAATAGACAGATACCTTTGTTTCATCTCTAGACCCTACAAAAGAAGAAGAAAAAAAACTAAATAGGGCACTAAAAAAGATAGAAGTGCAGTTAAGTTAATGGTTAGGTTTCCACCGATCTGACATGTAGTAGGCACGAGATAAGTTCCCTCTGGTGAAGGTACAGTTTGCAATATGGAACGAATTCCTTGCCTTAATGCTTTGGCTGATGAAATGCAAAGATGAGCACTGGAAGATCGCTTCTCAAGCCGAAGAACAATTATATCAGCGATCCTGTACATCTCTACATTTAACGTGAACAAACATAGATAGAAAGCATTTTCTCCGTAGTCTAAATACCAACTTAATGCCAAGACTTGCTGGCACTGGGGATGAGGACAACATTGATGCTCTCTATGCTGATTGTGAGGTACAAACAGTGCGCCAAAGATTTAGCTCCGCACACGAGATTTCGGAGAGCATAACAATGAAGGAAGCCTAAGTCCGTCTACCCTATAAACTTTCCCTCACGTAAAAGTACCGGAAGGCACCTTTCGGCCCCCTGACCAATGCCAGGTCCCGAAGACCTTCCCAATAATCAGTCCTTCTCGGGGAAAAAATGCCAAAAGCGAAGCGAATAAATCGACAGGTGATCGAGCGGTCGCTTGTTTTGCGTAATAACAAACTGCAGATACCAATTTAATTGCACCCTTCCAAACAATGGCTTATTTCTTCTTTTGTTTTATTTTCAGCGGGACGAATTCTGCCGAGTTAAAACCACCCGATGACATCAGAGCTGGCTCCTTGTCCGCAGTAACAGTTAATATCTGCATGTGCCGATTGTCTCCCTTTTCTTCTTTAAAGTAATGTTTTTGTTTTTCTTTGATTTTTTTCCCGGATTTTATTTCCAACCTCCTGTCCATTCGCTTTTGTTTCTGATGAATTAAACCACTTTCGTGTCTATTGCTGTTTCCTTTTCGTTTAGATAACTCAAACATCGTAAAACAATTCTATTTAAAAGTATGCAGACCTATTTATCTACTTATACATCTTACGTTTTTCGTGAGAAAAAGAAGAAAAAAAATAGGGTTCAAATTCTTTGAAAAGTGTATATATTGCCTGCCCTTTCAGGTTTATCAACTAGTTAACCCTTTGAGCCCATAAGCCCGATATATCGGGCTCCGAGCACATGGCCATGTCTATTTACAGTCTTCGAGGCGAGGGAGTCAATCAGCGATCGGCTAACAACGCACCGTAAGAAATTAGGTTTGCAAATGGCGATTGCCAGTGTTTGTTAAAAGGTCAGGGTAATGATCAGATCGGGCCATCGGGGTTCAACGGGTTAATAAAAATTCCTGCAAAGGCTTCATAAGAATAAACCAGTGATAGTTTTTTTTGTGACGGATAAATAACAACTTGAGGGAGGAAAACGGCTGACACAACCACTCCAGAATGCTTTTCCTTCAGCCTGTTAGTGGTGAACCCTTGTCTCCGTGACCTTTCCCTGTCTTCGGAGGCAATGAACCAGACGCAAGAGTACGAAAAGCTAGATAAAAAAAACAGTTCTGGTTGGAACCTACTAATGTCGGTCGGGTGTGGCGTTAATAAAAGAAACAAATAAAGCATACAGTAAGCAAATGGCCCGATGAATATTTAAACTATTACGATACTGCAGTATCTACTTCCATTTTAAAGCCGCAAATGGTTAAAAAATTAGCCCTCTATTGGCAAATGAGGTGAGACAACTCTGCAAATCAAGAATAGTGTCATGTGACTGGTCACGAGTCCCAACTTTTCCATGAAAGAAGAAAAACGCCATGGCTAGCTACCATAAATACAATTTGTCGTACACCAGTCTCAACGAAAAAGGAGACCCGCACTTTTGACTTCGGCAGGGTAATCTTTATTAGAACTCTTCCCTTGTAGATGTGAGAGGAAAGCGGGGTATACAGAAGAAACTCACCCGGCCGGCTGGTGAGGAACGGAGAAGATAACGGTGCCAGAGAGGTACGTTAAACCGATCCTACTCCGACCGGGAATTAGACACGCAGTCCAGTAGACCTACCACGGGTCGCCCATATACAAGTCTACACAAAAACTTGCAGTTTTGGAAGGAGAAGTAAAACAACTATAAAACAATATCTAAATAAAGTATGTCAGTGTTCGGCGCATAAATCCATAAAAAAGAAGCAAGCACTAACTAAAAGGAACAGACAGAACCGGACAAGCGAAAAATACTTTAATGGAAAACAAACTTCTAAATTTCATCTTTACTTCGTATCTAATGACTGTCATAAGAACAAAGAAAGGCCATCTTGACAAAGTATTTAAATGACATTAAATGTGAAAGATAGAAATGACGATGGCCCTTCTGGTTCTCTATTTCAGTCATTAAAGATTAAATAAAAATCTCCTTTCTCCCAGTGTAAACTTGATAGTGCTGAAGGCACAAAATACGACGATCTATCGTCCCCATTCCACGGACTTTTTAAGAGAAAAGAAATATACAGATGGGTTAATGAACTTTCCTGTTTGTTGGTATCACTTCAAGGGGCCCACTAATATAAAATACCACCAACACAGCCATGCAAAAGGCGTCCTAATAACAAAAGGGGAAAATGCAGTTAATTGTGATATAAGTTACTTGGCAGCTGTAACTGATGATGCGAAAGATACGTGAATACATATGCTACTATGTCATTGTTTCTATTAAAAAAGCATGCATAATGTAAGGGAGATAACCAATAAATTGTAGTTGACTACATAATATAGTGTGCTGATTATTATTATTATTATTATTATTTTATTATTATATTATATTATTATTATTTTATTATTATTATTATTTTGATACGTAAACATTAACCATCCGTTTTTTTCTTCTGAAGTTGCTGCTAACTAATGTCTCGTACGCATCTGACGTAGAGGAGGTGCAAGGTGCGTGGAGCAGCGAGAGGGTTTGTGACTCAGGTTAAGTGTCTCGTGAGCTCGAACAGCCGGCCAGATCGTGTTGTAGTTGCGAATGTCTGCTTTCGTGAAAACCGATGCTGCTGCTCTTGAACAGTCCTACGTAAAACGATTCTGACGTAGCCGATCTGGTTGCGCCAACTTCTGTAATGGCGAGAAAGGCGAATACATTTAGGAAGTTGCATGCTGAGACCTCTACTCGGGTAGACTGTGTGTGTGGGGGGGGGGAAAGAGAGACCTTAAACGACTTCCCCCTCCACCACCACCAAATCCTCACAATTTTACGTGTGCAATAATTAATGGACTTGAGGACGGCCGATGCTGTGGCAAAGGGCTCGTGGGAGATCGGCTTCGCGTCGCTTCTACTGACAAGTTGGGGAGAAATGTCCGCTTTCTAAAAGTAGACTCCATAACTGAAAACAATAACTTCAAGCGAATTTCAGCCAGTAAATAAAAGTATTCGATACTTTCTGAACATGCATGGGCGACACTGTAACTCTCCTGTCGAGAAGAGTACAAAGAATGTTGCGTACGTCATTGTTGTGCAAGTGGACGTGCTACACGGCGTTCTTAGGGGCTGTAACGACACTTCTTTTTCTACTTTCGCTATAAAAGAGCTTAAAAACACGCGGTGGTATCCTCCGAGGCATCGACACGAGCATACCGCGAGTATTTTTCCACACGCATTTGATAAAATGTCACAGATGAACTTTATCTTTCCTTCGATTAACTAGAACCCGGCGCCCGGTACTCACAACACCGAAGCAGTTCTTTGGCTTTTTATTCATTGATTCGGGAAAAGGAACAAACCAGGTTTCATGTCCACGCACCTTAACTGCTAACTACTCACAGCATTTGCGTACATAATTTTATGAATAAATAAACGGGATGCAAAATCTGTTCCTCACGTTGCTCTGTCTTAGACGTGGTTATGGTGTCCGGGGTTCGCCCAGCGATACCCGTCCGCTGTCAGATTAAGAAGAGATGGAGAGAACCCAGACACTTATCAGTGAACGCTGGTGTCAAAAGGTAGGTGGTCGGCAGGTAAAAGAAGCAAACACAGTGTGACACACCTGCATGGTGTCCAATCCCAAATTGGGGGGGGTATAGCCTCTTCTGCAGCCTAAAGAACAGAGGGGACACTCTGCACACACACACACACACGTTCACAAGCCATTCTTGATTATCATTATTTTTTTAATACCGTAAATAAAGAAATAAATAGCAGGTTGTCATGGAAACCGTAACTGGTGTTGAACACGAGGAGGGAAATATAAAATGCTGCAAAATATCCGGCTGTGATTGAAAATGAAACCACACAGACGTGAGCGGGCGCGCGAACAACCCGGATATAGTACAGACCGGCTGCTGCTGCTTCACTGTGCAGACGAAAATGAAGATGATTTGCCTTTCCTTACTATTTGTTCTCGCTCCCTTAACCGAAGGTAAGTAAATTACGCGTATTCTTGCATTTGTTTCTCTTTCGAGACGGTTGTATAAGGGTTAATCTTAAAAAAAAAAAAACAAGAAGAAAACTGAACAGTCGGTGAGAACGGGCTCCGCAGCCAGTTATCCATCGAATGAAATCTGCTACAGCGGTAACTGAAATGCGAACATCTCAGCGGGATTCCTACTAAAGATCGCGCGACTGTTTTGTTTGTTTCTCTCTTTAAAGTAAAATTTACTCTCTCCATCTCTCTCTCCATCTCTCTCTCTCTCTCCCCATCTCTCTCTCATCTCTCTCTCTCTCTCCTAATCTCTCTCTCCATCTCTCTCTCTCTCTCCTAATCTCTCTCTCCATCTCTCTCTCTCTCCTAATCTCTCTCTCTCTCTCCTCTCTCTCTCTCTCTCTCTCCTAATCTCTCTCTCTCTCTCTCCATCTCTCTCGTCTCTCTCTCTTTTCTGGAAAAAAAATTCAGCGGATTACATTAGAGTCTAGAGACGGGGCGGCCCGGAGTTACAAACTCGTGCTCTACCTATAGTCAACGCTTAATCGCGAACACAAATTAACATTTCTACTTATTTAGAGCTTTCAGAACACACACACACCTGATTATTTAGACACTAAAAAACAAACTATTGGGCAGGGTTGTCTACCCGCCACCCACCCGGCCACTATAAACGGTTTTCCTGGTAGCGTCTTTCAACAATTTTTTTTTTATTTTCACTTAGCTCTCGTTTTGTGGTAGACTACTGGCGAGGTCCCGAGTTCGAATCCCCGTCTGGACCGGCTCGGCCGAGCGCCCCACCTTCCCGGTTTCTCGCTCTTCTTCTCCAGCCGCCACCCTTGGTTTCCGTCAATCCCTCTCTCCATCTCCCTCTCTCTCTCTCTCTCTCTCTATCTCTCTCCCTCATCCGTCTAAAAATGAAGTAGGCAAGCGGACTAGAGGTTTGCGGCTAATCTCCGCGCCCCCTCCAAATCTTCTGCTGAGAAGACTGAGACATGGGGGTGAGTGGTTAAGGAAGGGCGCCTATATTACCCCAGCCGCTGTTGCCAAGACATTGCATACACACAGAAAGTTTTAAATGCCCCCTTTACTGGATGTTCGTGATGGTATTTTAGCCAGGGCCGACGATAGGTAGTCATGGTATCTCGTTTGATGGACTACTGCACCAATAATAAAGAAAGCGAGTTACTTTCGTTTTACTTTGCCATGTAAAACCGCATAATATCTATTTACATTTTTTAAAATTTTTCTGCCTCTTCGTATGTGGACCCCTGATATCAGAGTCTCGCGCCAGAACTGGGATCTGTCCTGCAGCCGGGATCGGGGATTAGGGAGAAAGAGGAAGTAATAGACGGCAACCGGTCTGGTCCGTCGTCGCCTGCCTTCGAGTATCGCTCAGACATTAGCTATAATTTCCATTATATATACAAAGACGGCAGGCGATAGAAGCACAACAACTATCTCTTAGTTCCGAGTGCGTTTTTCCGTCTTGGAGAAGTCCAACGTAGACCAGCACCAGCCAGCAGGGCTGGGGTGGCTTCAGCTGTAAAATCCCTCTTTCGAGATCTTTCGCTATGCGCAACTAGCGGCAGGGTTGGAGCCGCTCTACCCGCACTCGTGATGTGACCAACACTTCCGGGTCGGCTGGTTTGTCTGCTGTCCAATGTTAATTGGTGCCCTACTACCTATAGCTATTTTCTTCAAGAAAATCAGAGATAAGACATCACCTCCACAGCTACAGGTCAAAGTTAGAAATACTGGTATTTTTTAAAATTTATAATTAGAGATGCAACTGCTTCCACGTTTTACCCAGTGACAGAAACTTGCACCAATGTAATTGATGCAGAGAGGCACAAAACCGCTGTAGCTCATACAAGCGCCAAAGATCATATATCGATGTATTTGTGATGCTGCTGTTGACGATCATCGCTCGTAACGCTCTGATGATTCTCAGCAAAGGCCACGATGGATGATGAAAGTGAACAAATGTCTTCAAAAAGTATCGGATGCGAGGTTAGCCTTCTGGTTCAGACAGCGCGAGTTCCCCCCCCGACACAATCACAACGTTGAATTGTCCTTTAAGTAGACGGAATTGAATATTAAGCTGGTTTGAAAAATGAATTTCGATCGGAATAACCCTTTATCTTCTTATTACGCCTGCAAAACAATAATTTAAAACAGTGATTCATTTTGACTAAATTATTTTTTAAAAAATTTTAAAGATGATTAAACCAACGGAAAAATTCTATTTCTTAATTTTTTGTGCTGTAGTGTAATTATAGCCTGACCGATGGAATGTTTTGCTTTATTTATGATTCATTAGTCAAAACAATATTGCAAAGTGCACACTAATTGAAGTCCACAGAGTATTTCTCCACAAGGAAGACTGCAGTACAGGGACTCTGCGAATATGAAAACCAAGTCCAATTGTCTTCATTACGTTATAAGTTCGGTTTTACTTTGTGATACACACAATGGAAATACGATGTTTACCTCAACAACATAAAGTAGTGCAATAATATTGGCCATCACTTTATATTAACCACCATGGCTGATCTGTAGAAAACTTAGCAATGAGGCTGAACTCTTCTCTGTCCTTTTTAATGAAGTATCCCCCGGCGGTTTAAAAGATAATTTCGCAATTATTTTCAGACAACTATAAAAAGTTGACGTGTCAGCTTTAGACGCAAATGTTGCTTCCGCGGCTCAACAACGCCATCTGGTGTGGAAAACAGCACTGAATAACATATCTTCAAAGTTTGCTGCTCTCACGTGTACAAAGAGATTGGTCCAGAAATTCTTGTTTGCATCCACCAACCGTTTGTCAGTTCTGTCCATAGAACTTTTTCAACGCTATGCTACAGCTACGTTTCCGATGAAACTCCATCCCTCAGCATACTTTTAGTTTTCTATTGACTTTCAGGCGAAACTGACAGCGCCACTAGCATACTTCAGGCTCCATGTGAGGCACAACGCTTAATTATACAACGGTGAAGCCACACAGAATAATATGAATTATTGTTTAGGTTCCTTAATATAAGAAGGACGCAGTATCATGAAGCGTTAAAAATGTAAGCAGGAAAAGTATGTATCACGAGTACTTTTAATCGGCTTCATTATACCAGAGTGGAAGTAAACGTTATTTCATAGGTGTACATAATCTTACATGATGTTTGGCTGTGTCTAAGCTGTACACAGTCTTGAAAGGCTTTCCTTTGTTTTGATTTAAGTACATTTACTACTTTCAGTTTAACAGAGTCTGAAAATGTCAAAGTACGTGAAGCATCCTCGTGTGAATATTTAAATAATTTTTATATGCTTTTGATAATTAGTGATGGGCAATGATACCTGGTAATTTGTGTCAGGTGTAAAGCTGTTCAGTAGTTCTTTGTTTCTCAATTAGGAAAATCTTTGAGGAATCCAGAGGGCGCTGATGACTTGAAGGTAGCTGAGGTGAAATCAACGCCTGCAAAATATTTGGTTGAAAATCTGAAACCATTTGGAGAATTTCAAGCTGACGAAGGTGACCAGTTGAGGAAAACCAAGAAGCGTTCTTTTCTCGAGAGCACCGAAGAAGGAAGCACCAATGTAATATATGATGTTACGGTAACAGAAATGATGCAGGACTGGATCACAGGGATGAAGAAGAAACCCGCTGATACAAAAAGCACGAAAATGTCTGACTCAGAAACTACGCGTAAGAATATTCAGAGAACCGGCCCAAGTACGCGAAGCCATTTGTCGACGACGTCAGCTCAAATGCAGGACCGGATCACTGGGATGAAGAAGAAACCCGCTGATACAAAAAGCACGAAAATGTCTGACTCAGAAACTACGCGTAAGAATATTCAGAGAACCGGCCCAAGTACGCGAAGCCATTTGTCGACGACGTCAGCTCAAATGGCTGGCACCACAAAGGCTTCACTAGTGCAAACTAATCTAGGGAGATATGGGCTTT
Organism: Nautilus pompilius; assembly: GCA_018389105.1. Lineage (NCBI taxonomy): Eukaryota > Metazoa > Mollusca > Cephalopoda > Nautilida > Nautilidae > Nautilus > Nautilus pompilius. The sequence continues at coordinate 71,348 of JACATO010002210.1, read as the reverse complement.
TGATCATTGTCGGCCTGGTCGCTCTTTGCTTTCTGCTCATCTACACAATATTGCTTCTTCTCTGCTGCCCACGAATCTGCTTCAGAAACAAACAGACGAGCCACCAGCCAGTAGACGATAAGAGCATCGAGTCGAAGGAGAACGCTAAGCTGAAGGACGACAGTGGGATAGATTCTTGCACCTCAAAGAAAACCGACGAACAGCAGAAGACCGGTGGCGGCTCCGGCGATGCAGACAAACCGACAACGGTGGACTCCAACAACTGCGAAGAGAAGGAAAGGAACGAGGGCGGAGTCGCGAGAAATGATCTTGAAAACCCCGTGGAGATTTCCTCAAACGAAGCTCAACAAAACATCGAATCTGCGAAGATAAACGGCGAAAAAAATTTTGTGACGACATTCGACCTGAACACATCGGAGCTACTGATCAACTTCATCGTCGAGAATGGTACTGGTGTCGGCGAAAACAAAGCCGGCCTGGAGATGTGCGAGTAAGTGAATCAATACCTTTATAATTTTAAGGTAAACCCTTCTGTCTTGACAGTTTACTACTTTATGAAAATTCTCATTAATAACAGGTAGTGTTTGCGAATGCAAACGAATTCATGCACAGCCACGGCCAAAAGTTTTGCATTATCCTAGAAATAACAGCAGAATTTATCTTCAGATCGTAGCCTGACACTGTATCCATGATCGCTTCTAATTGTCGCGAGGTTTATAATGTCTTCTAGAAATTGTGTAACTAGGTTTCAGATTCTGGTCACTTTTCCCATTAAATACGCGAAGGACTCCGAAGCGGTGTGCAATTAAACACTCTAACCTCACATTATTATGCAAATTCAGCGACTTTAATTGGATTTTATCAAGCGTAATTATAAGATGCTAGGGTGATGCCAAGTTTATCTCTCTTTAATAGGAAGTAACTGAAATGGAAATGACTGAGAATAAACTGTACATTTAATTAAAGAAGTAAAGAAAAACGGTTTGACTCAAAAATCATTTTAAAAAGTTACTATAATGAGAAGAAACTGTGACCCGGGGAGTCTAAAACTACATTTACCCCTACACACAGAGGAACAATTAAACCTGTTAACTTACAGCTTTAAAAAAACCGTATCGCTGTCCTAGATGGCAGGGTTCTCGGTGGACATTTCTTCTACCTTTAAGTATTTATTTTCCAGTGGGACGCAAACCAGCTCGGCCGATCTAGGCGAAGATCATCCGAAGGTGGTACAAGACAGCCAAATGACCCATTTGTGACCCTGCTCTGCTCACCGCCACGGAGTCAGGGGCTTGACTGTGTTACCGCTTTAAGGATTCAAGGGGAGATAAATACGTTGCCGCTAATAATTAATGATGCAATTAAATTTTTTTTTTTTTCCTTATACCAAGCATGTTTCAACTGTTAACATATTTTCTCTACTGCTGGCCAGTGAATCAGGCTTTTTACGAGGTGAATGCAAATAATTCAGAGTTAATCCCTGATTAGAACAGCAGATTTCAGGCTCGGCCATTGCCACCTGAATCCGGTGCCAGGAAACCTTCCCACAATACAACGCTACGGAAACTCGCGATTGGGTCGCCGACTGCTCCCGAACGTAAAGCTGTCAGATCAGATCAGATTTTAGCCGGAAAAAAGTAATGAATAAAATTAATCTATAATAATAATAATAATAATAATAATAATAATAATAATAAAGACTTGGATCTGCTTTTGAAACTCGACATTTTTTTTTTGTTGTTTTGCCGACTTCTACTCTCAGTTTACGTAGCGTAGCAAACGTGGAGAAGTTCGCCGACTCGATTTGTGTGTAAAAATCTGTTCTAAAGTGGTGCATGCAGTAGTGTAACAAGAGTGGGGAAGTTGCCCTGGATATGGTCTATGTACACTGACTAAACTTGAGAAGTTAACACAACACCTTTAAACTGGTTTGTGTGCACGGTGGTTCACTGGGTAGAGACTGCCCAATTCACTGAACGGAATCTAAAGCTCCTCCCACCCCCCCCATACCAACTACAGAGTTATCAAATCCTGGGGAAGCTTCAACAGCACAGACAAGCCTCCATACGCAAACAAATTACAAGACTATTTGTGCGGAATAGTATTCTATGTCACATTCAGTGAATCAAACGAGTTCTCCAGGCAGTGTCTGTCTGTCCGTCCATCAAAGCCTCACAAATGATTGGTGGCCTTAACAACATCCTTCAAGAAAATGTGTGGCACTTTGGGTGGGATAAGATTTTGCTGGAGAGTAAAGAAACTTCTGAGCTCAAAGACAGTGACATTGGGTTGGGTCATGAACAGAGACCTTTATGAATCAGTTGGTGGGTTGTTTAGTATTAAAACTCCCAAACAGGCATTCAAAACTGAATCAAGCAATGTGCTGAATACTTTAGCCATGCAGCACTTAGTCATTTCTGCTGATTTTAATCTTCTTTCTGGCTCTGTGTTTGCTGAAGTGTGTGTTGAAGAACTAAGAAAAGCAGCAGCTAATCTGCTTCAGGGCATTCATGGCCACTATCTTAGCAGAATCGTATCCTAACATTGGACATATATAAAACTCTATCAACAGCTGTGGCCTTGTTGAATGAAAATTACGTCTCAGGTCACCAGGTATGACTCTCAAACCTTACAATCCTCTCCACTGAACATGGCATAGTAAAGCATATAGACTACGACAAAAGATTAAATGAAGGTTCAAAAAGGCTTTATCAATAATGATGTAGTTCTTGATGTATATGTAATTTAAAAAAATTCTTTTAATTGTCTTTGTCTTTAGATATCCCAAATAAAGCCAATAAAAAACTTAAACTTGTCATATTTTTTTACACATTAAATTGTTTTGACTTTTGAAAAAATCTTATAATTACTATAGTCAATAAATGCTTAAAGGGCATGCAAAAATGAGGACACTCATCTGGATGCAGAATTGCCTAGTTACGGCACTAAACAGAGACTTGAAAACTAATTTAGACTTTCTTTTCACTATAATCCATTAACAACAGACTGCATTACATCTTTATTGTCAGTAAAGTTTAAAATAATTAAATCATTGGCAGAGTAGTAACATTTTAAAGTGTTCATAGTTTTAAATAGTTAACCTTTCTCAAGGTTTCATTCTTCACTTGAATATACAGATTCTGCTGCTATTTCTCACAGGGCTAATACACATCCACAAAACTAAACTTTCTATAATTTCACATACACAGGTTCTTCCATTCTGCAAATTCTGAATTACTTGTTGTTATCCACCAATAACCTAAAATAAGCAGCACTAATTTAAGTTATATTTCCAACATGGATAAGCTAATATAAATCAATAATAATAATAATAAAAAAAGCTTGAACAGAAATATTTTTTTTTGCTTCAGTGGTTTCTCTGCCTTAGTTTGTATGATTTCTGCTGAAGTGTCATAACATCCTGAATTTGCTAATCTTTCTGCTGTTTTAAAATAATTTATAAAACATGTCAAATAAAAGTTTTTATTTAAAATACAACAAGTTTTGTTTTTAATCATTACAGAAGCATTTTAATGGCATAATTGTGAATTTAATCCTACTTTCATCATATTTTATTTGTTCCATAGCATGGTCATCACAGCATCATTTACTTGTTCATTAAAAGGTAAAAACTGATGCTATAGAAGCTTACAGACAAGTGAAAGACAGTACAACAATGGAGAGAGAGAGAGAGAGAAAAAACCTAACAATGAAAATAAAAGTAACAAAAACTTGTGCCTGGGCAACTTAAAATGTCTTGCATGTTTTTCTTCTTTTGGACATTTTTTCAGATTTCTCTAATCATGTCTCTATCTAATGTACAGAATCTTCTTTCAGCCGCCATGCTTTTTACTGAATCCACAGATGAAATTCCATCTCTGCTAGATGCGCCATTTTGATCTGAACTTAAAAGACACTAGTTACAATGTGTTTCTGAGAAACAATTCCAAAATCACACAATAACTTTGCCATTTCAATGCAGACAAATGAAATGCCTTCAATCTTCTGAATACTGCGCACACACCTGATAAACAAATATTCTAGATACCTAGAAACATTTCTAAAAAAAAAAGGGCTTTATGTAGAAGGAACGAGTTATTTATCTGCAATTTTTTTGTCACAATAATAAAATCATTGCAGAGGAAACTTATAGGTGACTGGAAATGACAAAGTTATACTTATAATGTGTTTTGTGTCTTACACATAAAAATATGCCATTTGTTTTCTTGGCCTTCGTGTAATTGTTCACAAAACTAGTTAGCCTATTGCTGAGTAATTAAGTAAAGCCACCTATCACAATTAATTACTAACAAAGATAAATCATGTGATGCTCGTATTAATCAGTCTCCTTTCTCAGCAGCAGCTAATGCTACATAATATTCAGCTTCACTGATAGTATATAATCAATCTGAGTGTTGATTTTAGTTAGTTTTCCTTTTTCAAGCAAACAAATTAAAACCAAAGACCATACAGCAACCACTTGGTGTTAGTCAGCACCAGCTGACTTATCCGTATGAAATCTTTTGATTCATGATATACATGGCATCTGAAACAAGTTTCCTAGTTGATAAGAGTTAAGAAAAATGTTGCCGTAATGTGATGCTATGGAAGCCAAAAACAAGGTGAACTTCAGGAGAGATCAGCTTAGAGTCAACCGACAGAATGTGGCAGAATGTAAAAATAACTACAAAAAATGAAATGACACCAAACAATCCTTGGGGCTAACCTTGATGGCAGCAACAGGAGCCCGACGTGAGAGAGACCTCCTGGGTACTTGGGGCCCACGGTGTCGGGTGGACTGGGCCGCTTGTTGGCTCAACAAACATCTCTCAGTAACGAGGACTCGACAGAGAACAGGCCACTTGTCTTTACGGGATGCAATGCCATTGATAGAGCCTTGTTCGGAAGTCCAACTCACTCAACAACAACAGCAGCAACAGGAAATGATCATTAATTAGTAATAATGTAGTGGAGAAAGCTCAATTTACAAACTACATCAATGATATCGTGGTAGATTCCCAGTGGTGATTTTTGAAGATGAAGAATATATTATAACATTTTGAAGTAATCTACTCTATACAAGGTATCAGAACATGCAATAAGAGATGCGGACAATAAATACACAACAAAGATGGCAGGCATTGACAGATCTTAAAAGTTTTAATTTTTGAAGCTTTAATTTATACCGTGTATATGCCACCATCATTCTTTTGAAAAATATTTTGTCTTTGTTTACTTTATCAATAATAGCTTATGCAGGAGAATGTGGAAAAGTAGTTACATTTGTGAAAAATGTCACAGATATCAAACTTAAACAACTCTATGCCCTTATCTTCCCTAGCAGATGAAAACATCATATTCCTTCATAATGCTCTCCAAATGAACAAGACATTTGTAATAACTTACCCAGTTCTTAGAAAAACAGACCAGTAGTGCTTAATTCATCATTAATTAAAACAAAATATATGAGTAACGCAACAAAAACAATACACAAAAGTTTCTTTACTTTTCAGACACCTACTGCATTGCTTATATACTTAGGTCTGCTTTTAAAACTCATTTCCCCTTACAGAAGAAAAAAAGAGTTATCTCCCTTTAAAACTAGTAATTTGAGTAATACCAAAATGTTATCTACACTGTTTTTTTTTGCAGATTCTTTAACAATTTTTTCTAATGAGTTTTTCTTTTAACACCTGGCAGACAAAAAAAAAAATCTAAAACAGATATTTCTCATAAGCCCCAGTGTCCTCAATAAAATGTCTGTCTGTCTGTCAACAAAGTCTAAAACTAACAAGGGCATGGCTAGATAAGAGTGATGGGCTGATGCTGCATCCTATCAGGAAGTATTTGCGGTGCGGCTGACTAGTCTGATAACTGTGAAAACTCACCTACGCCCCTAACATTTATCCCGGTCAACAGTATTAATGAGACGACATGATGTTTTCTTTTTGACTCACAGAAAATAACGTCTTATTAAGTAGATTTAATTCCATTGGTTTTTGTAGTTTTAAAGCTAATAAACTACACAAAATAACAGCAGAACTATATATTTATAGTTAAATAAATAATTTATTTGTAGAAACATGATTTAGAACATGTATTTACTTTTAAAACAAACAATGTTTAAAATTTCTGTATCCACAAAGAATTATTAAATTTTAAAAAGTTTAATTAGAAATTATGTCCCTTAGCTATCTGAATTATGTCCCTTTATAAACACTGATTAACAAAAGTTTTAAAAACAAATTATGTAAGCATACACTTTTAAAACAAGTTTTACAAATATATACATTATACAGAAAACTGATGAGCCTTTTTTAATCTAAAGAGGTGAAAACAAACAAAAAAAATAGCTAATTTCTTCTGTGTTGCTGAATAAGTAAACTCAATTTCACCAAACAAAGAAAATCGAAAGATCAAGACTAAACTAAAGGGTATCAATGTTATTGTGGACGCATCTCTGGTTGTACTGTATTTTTAGATAGACAGATAACAATTTGACAGCTACAGAAAGGAACAATTAATGATATTAAAATAGTAATATGTTATCTGTAATAAAATTTTCCAAATTTATGTAAGGGAATCTGCTGAGAGCAATTTCAAAAACATTGTAAATATGAAATAGGATTCAGCTGTACATAAATTCATAAAATAGCAGCTATGGGCTTGTCCAAAAATCCCTAATATTGTGGATGCTAAATTTTCTGGTTTTACGAGAGTTGTTTGATTTACTTTTATACAAAGGTTCAGTGGTTAATATTTTTAATATCAATCATCACAAGAGACATAAATCCATTCAAATTTATTATATTAAAACTTCAAGGATCTGACATATACTGTAATGTTACTGTTTGAGTTTAACCATCTGTCCATCTTCAAAGGTCTGAATTGCCAGCTCTACCTTGCTCTTCTGTCCAGCACTGGTTCGACAGAATACCTAAAATTAATAATAATAAGAAATAAGAAATAACCAACAAAATGAGCAGAAAATTAAACATCGTTATCTTTCACAAACTACAAAGACTCAGGAATTCCTAAACTATCAAGAATGTAACTACATGTGGAGTATTTTGGTAAAAAATACCAACAAAAAACCCCACTTTACCACCTAGATAGCAGGCTGGTTTTTTTTTAATATGGAAGAATACGTAAATGAAAAAGGTGGTGATAATTCTTTCTACTGAAAAAGAATTAAAATTCAATTCCATCTTCCTGTTAATTTTGAATGTATCCAATGTTGCCTGTATATTCTCCACCACCACCAACTCTGGGCAAAGCCCTCATTATTAACCATATTTCTTCTCATTCTCAAATCTTTTTGTCAGCAGCCTCTCTCTCCTACTTGTTGTCTACTACATATAATAGCTCCACTCTATATCAAATTACAAAATTACACAAGGTGTTCTGATGTGATTCCTAAATGCTTGAAATAACAATTTAAACAGTATTAGTAGGAAGCACTGAGCAGTTAGAGATACATTTTGAGATTTTGAATATGATTTCTCATGAATTTCTCACTACTTTTTGCCTTAAAAAATTTTGTATTTAAACCTGCCTAAGGTGCTGATGAAATCTGGTATTAGCAGGAACCTGTATTTCTTGGAAAGTCGCTATTGCTTCCACGCTATGTTTATGTATTGTTCACACCTTAGTAAAATATGAGATCTACCAGGCACTCCAGTTTATCAGAAACATGCACTCCTTTTTCTGCCCTTAACTTTCGCGGCTAAACTGATCCCACCCATCACTTCCTGTGTTAGCAAATTTGTGTAATCTCATTACAAACAGCTTCCTGCCTCTCTGAAATCTTCAAATCTCTCTTACAGAAATATAATTTACTAAAAAAATAATAAAAAAAAGTTTTTAAATTATCAAACAAGAGCATCAGGGAAAGTAAACTTAATTAGTGCTGCAATAATAAATATTACAGTATTCCTGCAGAAATAATGACCATACAGCTCCCAAAATACACGTTTGTGTCCATAATAATTACTGGTTGGTGGTAGTGGAAGAATCTAAATCAACCAGAGCCAGCAGCTTTTCCCACCACTTGCTAGCAATGATGTTCCTGGCCTGGGTCTAAGTGACGGTGTGGGGTTCCATATGGGTGCCTGACTGGTGAGATTCTCAGATCATTTTAAAGCTTTCAATAAGAGTCCCTATAGCATTATATCTCAAAATTTACTTTCCAGTTGGTACATGGCAACAATTTCCACTGTGAGTACTTTGGCCAAGATTCCAAGAACTGAACAAGTCTTTACAACTTATAGAACCTCAAAAACGTTTTTAAGGCACTGCATCACTATCATCATCATCATCATCATCTGAGTCTTCCAGTACCATGGTACAGTTAAGGATAGACTCGACAATCTCTGTCAGTTATAATATGCATCACAGGAGTATCATCATTGCCAATCCACTCTCCCAATGTATCCTCTAGAAAATTATCCAAAGAGAGAGTTCTGTGCTAATGTTTTGATTGTTCTCATGGCTTCCTTCCTCATGTCAAATGCCTTGAATTTATTGGGATCCAGATTATCATCAAATACAGCATCTTGCCACAGTTCTGTCCAGCATCTTTGTACTGTTTCAGGGGAAACACATTTCCAGATAGCAAAAGAATTGCATACAGCATCCCTGAGGCTGTAGGACTTCCAGAAAGTATCAATATCAACAGTTTTGCCTTGATAAGATGTTCCATAAAGTTGCTGCAGTAAAAGTTCACCATCTATTTCTCCTGGGATGTAATGGTTCCAATGCCATAATCAGAAACAAGCTTGCTTGCTATCTCATCTGCATGCAGACAATGTAAAATCTCTACTTTTTTTATTTAATGATAAAGTAACTCACTTCTTTGCAGGTGGGAGACACAATGCTGGAGAAGATATAAAATCTTGTGTTCATTTTTTGGATGCCATTGTTAATTTAAGTGTGTGTGCTAATGAACTCAAAGTCAGCGCAATGGACAGAAAAAACTAACTGAACACATGCAAGCCACGACTGAGGACAACTTGGTAGCTGAGGAGTGTAGCATTAGGTGTAAATAGCACCCAATTTCAAAAACACAAAGCATAAAATTGAAATCTTTTTTATCTGAAAAATTTCCTTCTTTCCAATTTTCTACTTTTTTAGTGGGGGGGGGGATTTTTTGTTTAAATGGTATTTTGTTAGAACAAGAATTTTCTGTAGTTAGAAAGTGAGGAAAGAAAATGAACTATTGTAACATGCCACTGTACCCTTCATCAATTTATTGCTATGGAAATAAATCAACTTGGGCTTTGAGATATACATTTTTTATTATTATTGCAGCCATAACAAACAGTTTTATTATTTCCAAGATGAAAAGGACAGGTCAGGATGAAAAGAGTTTTGCAAGACAAATGTTATTCCTTGAAAAAGAAAAACTAGATAAAGACAGTTCTTAATTCAAGTTTGTCATAGGGGGAGGGGCGATAACTCCGTTGGGGGGGGGGCGGATCATCTTGGATTATTGTCTTGGTTGAGTTATCTGTGAGGGTTATTAACTGTTTTGCTGCAAAGTTCTCCCACGTATGACATATAATAGTAGTTTTCTACATCATATGTAATAAAAAAACTGCTATTGATGAATCAAAGTGGCCATTTTAACACATATTGGAGGCCACAGGCCTTCTGCAGCGAAACAGTTGAAAAGAAACCAGTGATCCCCCATCTGGCCTAATCATTAGATATTTTTGCCTCCTAGTGAGTAGGCAGAGAACAGCTGCAGAAGCAGCTGAAGAAACCACCTGATAGAATCTGGTTTGTCTGTGCTTGTGCAAATTAATGTAAACACCCCAATTATGTGTGGTTTCCTTTTTATCCCTGCATGCATAACATCAATACACAATGATTTGGTGCAGTTGCAACCTTTTCTCCAATGACTGTATCATGCAGTAGTCTAGCAATGAGCTCTTGACTTTCAACAATTCTTCATTCTTATTTTGAAACTGTTTTACCTTTAACAATGATAAAAACAGCAAAACTGTTATGTGCCAATGTCTCAAAGCCCCCTACAAATAAGATGATTCCATATCTCCATATATAAAAAAGAAATGTGGATGAATGCAACAGATAGTGCAGTACTATAGTGGCAGAGCAAACTGGATCCTCATGAGAACAGTGATGTGCTAAGGAGAGAATCAGGCAATGCTGACATTACAAGATTTCATCAACTGTAAGGCAAATGGATGAGAAGCCAGGAAGACTTCAAAGCAGCAACTGCTAGCCAGCAAAATGAAAAGAAATGGCTGGTATTGCCTAAAAGATACAATTTGTGGATAATGAATTAGGAGGGGCAGTTTTCTAATGAAAGTGCAACAACAGCAAAGCCAACAGGTTTGTTGGGCCATTGGGGAAACTCACTGCTGCTCAGATGTTTTGGAAGTTTTCTCTCTTGCCATGAGACAGGTTCACTCATTCTAGTGAAAAGCATGACGAACAAGAAGTGCACGCCCTACAAGATAGTAGTGGAATGTTCCAGAAAGGTCTTGCACTCTTCTACACATCAAGAAGTGTTAAGAAAAATTTTCCAATGAAACATGATGAAATGTTTAGACTAGCTCTGCCTGATTTCACCCCAATAGAGAATCTGTAGGCAATCCACAAAACAAGGCTGAGAAAATCAGATTGTACTAATAAAGAAAAAAAATAGTTTGTGCTATCAATTAAGTCTGGTTTGAGGATTCTGTAAAAAATGTGTGAAATTTTGTGGATGCCATGCCAAAACAGTTTGCCAGACCTATTAAAGTGGACATAAATCCTACTAAATTTTTCCTAATTATTTGCTCAAGGCTGTACCATCATAAGCTTGCAGCAGAAAATACTAAGCCTAATTTGAATACAAATACAAAATTCATATACACATAATAAAGAGACGGCATCTAAAACAGCTGTTATATTCTCTCCAGCAGTAAGTACTGATTGAAAGACAACTGTTATACATCACAAATTCCTGAAAACTATATGCTGTGGAAATTTTGGCCCCAAGCCATGGCCAGTGTTGTTTAACAAAGAATAACTGAGTTAGATGTAATGTTTCCCACAGAGGAGTCCATAAATGGGAACAAGCACTGCATCTACATTTTAACCAAAAATCAAGGGGGGGGGGAGACAAGAATGCACTACTACATAGTATTATGGCCTTTACAAAACAGGAAAAGTCAACTAAAAGCTGATAATGGTATACAAATGAGACTGAAATACCAATATTTTGTTTCTTAAAAGATAAAGTGGGACATACATGGACTTATTGTAAAAAAAAAAACAAACCAACAAACAAGTGACTATAACAAAATTATATCAAAAGAAAAAGAAATGTGGTAAGTTAGAGACATGCAATTGCTTCACATGAAGTTTGTGTCAGATATAAAAAAAAAAAAGAGATTATATTCATTTTGATACACACAAAAATTGTTGTTGCCATGGAGTAGATTGTGCAGTGATGTATTTGTTTATTTAAGGTATTTAATTTTATTCTTTTTGGATTATTTGAAAGTCTCTAAAACACAAAGACAAGAAATTTAAAATCCTATAATAAAACAAACGATGAAGTGATTCTCACCTTTACAACCTCTAAATCATCCTGTACACTCTTTGTCTCAGAAGCCGAGTCACTGTTTGGATGAATGATGTTATATAAATGAACTAGAGATGCTGCATCTGATATTCTGAAAGTGCAGAAGAAATGCATGAAAACATAAAAAAGGAATTCAAAAGGCATCCTTCAGTAAACTTTGACCATGCTCAGCTTTCTGTCAGATGATGTTATTCTTACACTTCTCAGGCAATTAGCAAGTGAAAACAAACTCATTTTCAAGGCTACATCCATCATAAATATCTTGATCATCTTGCCCATGGTGGCAATGAGTGTGCTGACAAAGATTTAAAATAGTTTGAAATGTGAGGAATTCTGTCAGAAAGGGAGTTCTATGAAAACATAAACACAATCAGCTAGAAGGATGGACAAGACCACCACAAGAATAGTTGATAGAAAACAAAAACTTGTAGACACACCCTCAGCCATGTTTGAAGTACTAAGAATCTTAAAAATAGGCAACAAACCAAAAATATCAGATTCATGCCTATTAATAGATATGTTAAATATTTAAAAATCAATACATTTTTGATAAAAAAAACTATTTGTATATATATATATTGGCAGACAGATGTTCAAGAATGATGGTAGAAAAAAACAAAAATTGGCATACAAAATAAGCAAAAATAAACATTCCAGCATGAGCATTTTGCTGATAGAAAAGCAATTTTTTGTCCTTTCTTTTGACATATACATCAACATGATAGCTAATAAATATTTTGCATGTTTGGTTTTCTTATGTTAAGACAGAAATTCATAGTGGAAAAAAGTTTAAGAATGCTAATATCAACTGCATACATTTGAGGTTTTTCCAGACAACCAATAGAATATAGTAAACTAATGCACTCTACAATGGGTTAAAAAAAGCCAATTTAAGCCGAATGAAACATGCTCAAATCATGAAGGAGAACTTTCATATTCAGAGATTGCTAAGCAGGACAGGTGCAGTAAAATGGCTTGTTATCTGACCTGGAAGCTGTACAAATAAATGGAAAGCTTCACTGAATGCCATATAAGTGGCTGACCTAAAAAGCTGATGATCAAACCAATCTGAAAGTCAAGTGTCTGTCCAAAACGGACTAACACAAGATGTCGATCCAATCTCTGTGAAAACTGCACTGAGATGGTTCTGTGATTCTGAATTAACAAGGCATGCTTCCAGGGAGAGAGCCTGACCTCAGCTCAACAAGAACCATCTCCTTGGACCCCAGAAATGTCAGCCTGGGTGCTCTGGACCCACAGTTGCAGCAAAGATTCAGTGAAGCATATCATCATCCAAAGTGTACCAAACTGAAAAAGATAGAACGAGTCCATTATGGTATGAGATTGTTCCTCCAAAAAAGGGACAGGCCCTATTGATTGTAACCATATTCTGAGAAATGCCTCCTTCTTAGTTGGATTTTCCAACATGATAACAATCCGAAACATTCAGCAGCTATTATCAAGTAGTATCTCAGAGAAAATTCCAGTTTTATGGTGGCTGACTCAAAGTTCTGATTTAAGCACTGGAACAATATCGACAAAACTATTAAAATGAAGAAAAAACCCCAGAAATTTGGATCAATTGTTCCAAATTATTCAGCTGACTTGAGCTGATATTTGCATAGACCAGTGCATTAGTCTTGTGACCTACATGCATTAGCACTATCAGGCTGTAATTGATTTTTATAGCCATGCAACCAAATACTAATATTTCCTTTATCTCATCATCTCTAAAAATTGGGATTTTGTTACAAATTTTTTAACTGTTTGATACAGTCTTAAACTTTTTCTTCATCATGTAAGAAAAGTAAGTATATGCAAAATATATACTACTATTTATGTTGATGTACATGTAAAATGAAAGAACTAGAAATTACTTTTCTATTGAGCCATGCTGGAATGTTAATTTTTTTACATATTTTGTGTCAATTTATGTTTTTTCTGTCATCATTCTTAAACTTTTGTCCACCACTGTATGTATCCTTGAAAATCATTTTCTAGTTTGTAGTAGTAGTATCTTACTAACACGAGGAAGTGCAGTGTTTTTGGTTGTATTTTTATGCAATTTCAAAGTAAACATGATTTTCAGATGGTGTGGTTTTTTTTACATTTTGAATTACTGTAAAGTAGCATTTATATTAATTTTATCAGAAAATTTTTCCTGCCTCATAACAACATTAAATTAAACTGAAGTATTTATTTATTTTCTTTTTTTAAAAAAGAATTAATGCATTTTATTATTTAACAAAACAGCATTTCACAATATTTCTCAAAACTAAATGTTATAAATTACCAAATGTGGTCTACAGGTGGTGATCTGTAAAGAATAACTACTAAAAAAGAGAATACTTAAAGTGCCATATTTATTGCTTACAATGAAACTTAAATCCTTAAGATTTGCTCTCAAATAAAAATCTCTTACTATTTCTTTAAAAAATAATCAAATTTTGAGTTTGTATAGCAGTTTGTTAATTACCCTCACAATTAATTTACATTTATGCAAACATAAGAGAGATTTTTTCAAAGGGGAATTATGAATGAATGAACGGTACAGATACCAAGACAACTACCTAAAAATTTCTAAAGATCTAAATTTAAAAAAAAAATGTTATGATACCAACTCTGTTAGCTATAAAAAGAAAAGAAAGAAAGAATCAGTACATACACCTGTCTCTGAATCATGTTGACTAAAAGGTTATCAATCTTTTTGTACCATGCATAGTAAAAAGCCAGAGGGCCAAAATGTCTGGTAGAATTAAGAACTTCATATTTCTCTGTCTGCTCTATGTGCTCATATGTTCTCTGGGTAACCTGAAAAGCAATGACCTTTAACGTGAAAAAAAAAAAGGATCAAAAGATTCTGAAAAAATGAACTTCTGGACATTTTAATAAGCAGGAAATTCTCTTTACCATCTCAATACAGAAATCGGATCAATGAAATATGTCATTGTTACTGAATGACAACTTACCCTAATATAATCTTCATGATCAGGATCAAATTGAACACATGCTCTATCAAGTATGTATTCATATTTTTCTTCTTCCAACAATCGCTGGAATGTACAATAAAGAACCACTTTTTACATATAAATTTATTTGAGAAAACAATTGTAAAAATGCACATTTCATTAAAAATGTAAACTATACTATAATTTAAATAAACACACTAGAAGCTACAATGGGGACTCATTGAAATAATTCATCAGCATAGAAGAAAATTCTTCAGTACAAGATGTGAGGAAACTTTTCTTTATATGGATTTTTTTGAATTATTTGCTTATATACATTTAACTATATGCACCAATTAATTGATTTATGTATGAAATATAGGATATTCCCATAGTGAATAATAAAATGTGCGTGCGTGTACACTTGCATCTGTGTTCAAAATTTGATACATTCAGTCATTTATTTAGGTCTCTCCTAGCAACAATAATGACTGCAGCACAAAGTACACATTTTATTTTCATTATTCCTTTTTTTTAAATACAGCATAATTATACTTTACAGTAAAACAAATAGTGCAATTTATCAAAGTTAGCTATGGATCTCCACACTATCAATCGTGTGGCATTACATTTGTTACAAACGAGCAAGAATCCATTTAAAATGAAACCAAATGCTTTAATTCTTTGAAAAGGTACTCTTCTAAATGAATGGAAGATAGTGAACATCACCAATTTTTTAAGAATGTTCTATGAAAACATGAGCAAAATCAACCAGGAGGACAAGACAGCCACAGGAACAGTTGATAGAAAACACAAACACTTGTAGACACACTCCAAGAATGTGTGGATCCTGGTATTAGGCTTGATACATGAATTATACTTCTATAATCATAAATTACCAATGCATATTAGAAATAATTCATTATATTTTCTTGTATCCATACTCTGGACACAACAGTCTTGTATTCTTGAACTCTCTCAAAGTGAGAGTAGAAAAAGTGGTGTCCAAATGAATATGAAGGCCATATACAGACAGAAGAACTATGGTATTGCCAATACACAGATGAAAAGTATTGAAAGTTTTAAAATTAACAATATAGTCAACTTTTTTTTTAAAGGACAGTTATGAAGTAAGTTAAAGCTGTTTATTATTCGTGGTCTCTTCACTTCAATAGTAAAGAGAGGTTAATAAATTATTTAATTAAAAATATTAACTTGGTTGCATGGCATGGTATATTGTGGTGTAATTTTTAGATCAATAAATTTGATTAAGTAGACATTTATTTAAATGAGGAAAACGTCAAATGAAAATAGGTACGTTTTTTTTTTATAAAATATTTTTAAATAGATCATCATCTTCATACCTACTAGAAGAGAGCCATAGGATTCAGTTTTGGAATCTCTAGTGTTACTGATTAATATAAACAATACTGATAACTGTAGTATATTTTTAAAAAAATAAGTCTACAGAGATTCATTTCAGATAAAGTCAAACAGAAAATAGAGTTAAACACAACATATCTTAAAGTTATTCATATAAAAAATGGGGAATAAGAGATATACAGGAAATACTAAACTTGAAAACCAGTTTCAGAAAAAGTTCAGGAGTTATTTAACAAAACTAACATAATGCTAAAGATAATTAGCCAAACTAAGCAACCACAAAAGCAAAGTTTATTTTAGTTTCTGTATATATGGCACCGTTTGTCCGCATCATGAATATACTGTGCATGTGTGGAGTCCTTGCTTAAGAAAAGATACTTAACAAATATGACAAAGATTCTCTAAAAGGTTCCCAGCATTGAGAGATTTATCAGCCAGTTTGGATCTTAGATATCCAAGAGGCAATACAATTGTAAATCCTACAATGACCCATTTAACATCAAAAGACAGCTCCTGACATTGATGAAGAGAACATTTCACACTGTGACATTCAGAACAAAATCACGAAAGCTGATGAAAGAAAGCCTAGGCTGACTTTACACTTGGGTGATGTTTATTTTTTCCCTCTGAAATAACACTACTAAGCAAATAATGAGAAAGTAGCTTCAATGTACACCAAAGCATTATTCCTTCAAACAACTGACCTCTAAATTCTCATATTCAAACATTTTGGGTGTGAACAAATTCTTGCCTTCCTTTGGGAAATACAGCTGTATAAGTCTATCCCTTTCTTGCCATGTTGCTTTCCGTAATGTTCCACTGGGTTCTCGCACAACAATGAATCTTTCCTTTAAAAAATAGAAGAAAGGGATTTTAGAACAACAACAAACTATGAATAGCTTTCAAAACCCATTTGAATAAAAAAAACTGTTTTAGGTTCTCCACAGATGTTTTAATAAATGTTTAAACTGTTTTAAAAATGAAAAAAATACTAGAATGACTTAGATTGAGTTTAAAAAATTATTAAATTATTAAACAAACAGATGGGGGGGCTACAACAGGAAGAGATATTTAAACTGTTTAATGGATTTGCAGTATATTATTAACTAAAGATGTTGCAATTTTATTCCATTTATTTACAATTAGGTTACTACCAATGGAATGGATAGCTCAACATGGCAACTAACATTTTACTCTTCTATATAAAAAGTAAATAAATAATTATGCAACAAACAAATATGGAGAAAATATACCAAGCAGTATAGTACAAATTAATAAGAAAACCTTACCCTGTCTGAAACATCCTGACAAATATCAGTGAAAACTAGGTTAACATCATCTAATCCTTCCAGCTCCGGATCATGAGACAAAACTTCCTTTATGGGCTCCCGCACAGCCATTACTGGGGGCATCTGTAATCTTTCTTTTGCTTTCTGGATTGCCAATTCTTGTTCCTAAAACAGAAGATGCAGAAGAGATTATATCCAAACTAACTTCATGCATCAATTTGGAAAATTTACTAAGTAAAATACCAAAAAATACCAATGGTGATTGACTAATGAAATAATTCATCAGCATGAATGAGGATATTACAATGGAAAATGTCTTGTGATAAAAATTTGAAAATAAACTGACAAACACATTGCAACTATGTAACAGAAAAGTTGGTATAATGTAAACAAAAACACGTATATTTGATTTGTTCATTTAAAATAAACAAAGATTTGATAATTAGAAGTTTGTAGTCCATAGAAGACCTCATCAGTATCTTGACATTCTCCAAACAAGCCTTGGGTCTAGAATTCAAAGCAACATGGTCAAGAAGGGCTGAATGTTCCCTACTCCACCTACTAAACACTAACAAATTGAATTATTTATGATATATGAGGGCAAGATGAAAATAGATACACTGTTTTTCATGAAGTGAAGCCTATGTTTTAATCCTTGGAGGAGTGGATAAGATATCAGAATCTTTCTTAATTTTACAGACCATAGGTTAACAGATCTAACTGTAACACCAGTAATAATCTTGTCTTATTCATTGGGTTCATAAAATTAAAGTACATAATTAATTGAGTCCAACTGTATCTCCTTTATCAATGTTTGAAAAGCCATTTTCTATCAGTAGCTATAAGGCCTTCTTGCTGATTTTATGGGTTTAATTCTGATATTAACTGAGTTGATGCTGGTCCTGACAACTACATAATTCCAGTTACTGACAAGGTGTGGAATCATTTTATCACAAAACTAATGTCAATAATAAAATTAATCACGCAACATGGCAAAAATACAGGTAATTTACTTTCAAGAGACCACCTAACCATGTCAACCAACAAGAAATCAAAAAATTTTTGTATGTCAGTGATATATATATTATCAAGTTGTAGGATAGCATTAGCACAGAGAGGGTACAGATGGAGAAATAGGTGCTGGCAAAAAAAATAGGGAAGAAGTTAAAAAACATACAAGTCAGATAAGAAGTCCCGCCCTCTTCTCATAAAAGGGGAAGTAACCAAGAAAGCTGAAGGAACACAGGAAAGATATATCCTAGCATCAGCCAATGACTAGACAACACTAGTGGATGTAGGACAGAAATTACTATTCCCTAAAGGTGTAATAAACCTGAGATCAGATATAATCATCTAGTCAAAGATGTCAAGGCAGGTATTGTTAGTTAAGTTAGAGCCCCACAGGAGAAAGTACGAAAACTTGTGCCAAGAAATCAAGGTGGTAAGATGGAAAGTGTGGTTTTTCCCCAGGTGCCAAAGGAGTACTGGAAAGAATGGTAATAAAAACACTGAAAATAATTAGTTTCTCATCTAGAGATTGCAAAGCAAAATCAAAATGTCTGATTGAGAGCACTGAAAGAGCATCAAGGTGGCATGGCTTAAAAGTTTATACGTGGAATGAGAAGCACCTAGCTAAGCTGATAGAAGGCCCTGTGAATAAGCCCATTGAGGGATAGCACATAGCTGAGTCCATCAGAAGCACCATGAGCGTATTTGGAAGTCATCTTTAATGTTGAAAACAGGAAATAAATAAATTTTGCTCAAGCTGAATACCAGTTTTTATTTATTTAAGTTCTTGATACAGATAGAGGGGAGATATATCTAACTTATTATTTCTCATAGGTCATGTTCCTTTTGGCACTTTAGATTAACATTTATCTAGCAATTTTACTTATTATATCAAACGACCCCCACATTTTTGGTCTGAAGAAATTTTGACAATTCTTTTCAGTTTGTACACATATTAAAAAAAAAAAAAAAAACTGGTCCAAACATCCCGCCCTTAGTTTAAACAGACAGAGACAGAAGACAGACAGACAGAAGACAGACAGACAGAAGACCTTACTTACTGTTTCCAGCTGTTTGCTTGTTAGAAGTCTGTATTCTGGCCTCGATGCTGGCATTTTCTTGGGTCTGGTTATCTTATTCAGGTCGAACTCGGTGATTTTCTTCAAAATGCTCTGTACCCTCTGATCCAAAAATACTGGAAGAGGATCAGGGGCTGTGTTCTGAGCAGCGGTAGAGTTGTGTGTTCTTAAGGATCCTGAAACCATACAAACACAAATTTAAATTGGCACATAATCCAGAGACTGAACTGCGATACTGCAAACCTAATAACTGCGGGGACCACTGCTCAGCCGGCGGACCCACTGCCATTACGCAACAACGAACTGAACCTACTGTCTCCAGTCGAACAGCAAAACCCCACCGAGGGATTTTTCCTCCCCTTTCCTGCAAAATCCAGGCGCGAGAGGAGCCGTTTACCGATACCGGGAGCCGCCCGTCTCGCCAAGGACGCCGCCATCTTTGCCGCTCGGTTGGCGTCAAAAGTCGGAACGGACCGGACTCGAAACGCCACCTGGGGGCGGTGTGTTCCGGGTTCCGCCGCCCCGTGCCCGAGGGCGAAGGGCGGGTAGCAGAGATCCGAACCTAACGGGGTTGCGTTGTCACTCACCGTTTTGGTCTTTGTAAAATACTTGCCAAAAAAAAAAGGGGGTTCGTGACCCGCGAATAAGGCGCACGTGTGTCCCTTTAAAAAGTGAGACGACGGCGCATGTGTTCTACCTTTAAAGGGAAGAGGTGGAGGGAAACATGATTTGATAAAAGACGCTCAATGTACTGAGGAAACAGATGCAGGTGATCTGTTTATAGGGTCTAGGGCGCTATAAATATAAGGGTTCTTAGGGTTAACTGGACAACAACTGCGTCAGATGGCAACGTCGGGAGAACACCAACGTGTAACAGGTTCTTCTCTCCTACATGACAGAGGGAATTCTAATCTTCGCCATTGAGCATCATTAAAGCGAGTCACGCTGACCCTTGTTACCTGTGGGTCGGGGAGGCACTTCAGTGGACATGACAGAACAAAGTGAAGAACGTCAACCTAGCAACGCCATAACAACGGTTCTCTCTTGAAATGCAATGTTGTAACCATTCTGTCTAGAAAGCATTAGCGTTCTTTGTTCTATTGATTTATAAAAAAAGACAAACAAACAAGAAATCTTGATATTATTATTATTATTATTAATTTTATGGTTAATATTACTGAGTAACTTTAACGATCCGATTAGAGTAAACATGTAGTTAGAGGAGTGAGCAGGGCGGTAACGATACGATGGTAGACATGAGCGGAGAGGAACCGCTGCCTCTTCACACCCCGTCGTGGAAGGTAGTCAAGCGATACCACACAGATGTCCTCGTGGGGAACTGGCGAGAAGAGAGGCTACAGGTAATGAAAGGTTTCTGGACAATGGTTTTGTGTGTGATTAATTGTCTTTTGTTTCTGATATTTCTCATAATAACATTTACCGATTTTACCTGGTTCTATTTTTTAATAATTCCCTTTGATTTTGTTTTTGTTTTTATTATTAACTCGAGTCAACCACCCACAAGAAAAATATATAATCAGGTGTTTCACCGTATTTTTCCTACATATCCAACTGTCGTATAGTATCATCTCATAGAGGTATTAACGACTGTGCTCGGTCATCTTGAACCTCAGATGCTAAAACGCTAGCAACTTCCCGTTATTTACACTTACACGGGAAGCCAGCGGCTCGTTCACGCTTATATCAGTTCCCCTTTTACCAAAGGATTGCGTATTTCTGTACATATTTATCCTCTTTGCAACCCCCATTTGCCGTGGTCGATAAGAGGGCCAGAAACGATGTGAGAGTGTGCCTCAGGGCAAAACTGAGTTTCGACTGTGACAAAGCTTGGTCTAAATACAGCAATACTTTACTTCCAACAGTCTAGTTTCTCTTCACAAATCGATGGTGAGACCATTTCTGAGGGGTGGAATCCTATTTACAGGGAGAGAGATTTGCTAAAATGATTTGAGATATGCGTTAGCTAAGGATTATTCCACTGCCTGAAAGTAAAGCATCTTTAGAACCAGATTCAATGAGTGCTTTTCGACAAAACAGCAGGGTTATATTTAGATACACATGTGAACTCCTTGTCCCTCTTAAATAATTCTCCTAATGTCTAATCAAGAACGGCTGTTATTAGCTTTTAGTTACACCTAACTTTAAAGACTTTTCGAAATCTTCGCCATGAGAGTGCCAGACTGGACAACAGTGTCTTCCTCTGTTTTATGTACATTTACTTGTCATAGTTTGAAGTGATACACGCACGATCTGATGATTATTCATCGTGGCGGTCGACATTACTTGTATGCTTCGATTTATGTCTGAATAAACCCTCTAGTTTGGGTAATACGGCCCGTGTTTTATAGTAGCAGGCATGATTTTAATTCTATACTAGAATTTATGGAACGTCTGTTGCGACCAGAGCGTCTAGACACAGACCCAGGTTCGAGTACGGCTGCCAAAGGATGGAGTCGCTGGTTGAAGACATTCGAAAGTTCCATCGCGGTCCGTCCGCAAGAAGGATTAGATACACTGAGCCTGCTGACAAATTTTGCGACTCCGAAGTTATATGAACCTGTATCTGAATGCTCCAGTTATGAAGACGCAATCTCTACATCAGCACCAATGTTTGTGAACCCCACTAACGAAGTATTTACTCGTCGACAGCAGCCAGGTGAATCCCTTGATGAATGTTTACAAGCCCTACACACACTTGCTAAGGACTGTGACTTTTAATGATCTCTCTAAAGAGCCAGGCATCACTTTTGAGCGGGTAGTTTCTTTAATTGGAAGTGACCGAGACTTGCATTAATGATGATCCATTTTGAACGTGGCCTTTGCTTAGCAGGTGGTCTCTCCTCAGCGAGTTGCATGTTTTTTTGCAGGAAACTCTCAGAGCAGACGGAATGTCTTGGACATGGTCTAGGGACCTGAAGACCACCTGTAACTAGTAAAATCTTGACAGTAATAAAACCCAAAACGACGCCGTCATTAACAATCATCCAATATCTTACCCTCTGCTCAGAGATGGAACTTCTGAGTGCAAACATTAAAAGACATCAGATGGTTATTTTTTTGCTGTTGTCTCTTTCTTAGTTCCCAAAGCACCGGTACCATCACGAGAGTTTATATCGGACCCAGTACACGTTCCCTAGAGGATTTGGGCCGGACATCGTGGTACGGAAAAAGGCGCAGTTACACAACCAAGAAGGAATTGGGAAAAGATTACTATTCAGACATCACGATGACCGATATCTCGACAACAAAGTTTCCTTATATGATGAAGAATATAATAACCGGTGGCCGGAAAAGAATTTGCCAGAACGTCGTCACTGGAGGTTTATCTTTTCTGCTTGGGTACCCGAGAGATCGGAATACCCTTTATATGGTAAGCGGTGTGTAAGGTGTCCATATGGGTGCAACATAACTTAGTTTTCAAGTATTTTAAATACCTATGTACAAAAATGTTCAGGTTTTCCACATTGTTATTTTACGTTTACTAAAAGACACTAAAATAGCATTAAACAAATAATTATGTATATAGCCAGTAGATTATGTCCACTTGAAAGACTTAGTACATGCATTGGCCTAGTAGTCAAGGTTTTGAGTTTGATCCCTGCTGGGGATCAACTTGATTTGGAAAATCTAAAGTAGAACGTTTTCTTTACTAGACGGGGGACTTTTCAGTCTGTGTGTGTACCAATGAAGAAACTTCCATGGATGTTCATAAATGAATATCACCTAGCCAGACCGACTCTCTCCTGACTGGAATGTCCCTTATGCAGAGAAGAGTTCTTTTTTGGAGTGGACAGGTGGCTATAGTTGAACAGGATAGATGGAAGATCTTATGTGTTGATTCAAGCATTAGAATTAAGGAGAAAAGGCAGTAGAGGGATGAGAAACTGTAGTACTGACTCTTGGAGATGGTCAGAAAGAAAATGCTTGATGAAAAACAGTTTGACAATCTAATAACACCTGGAAACCAGGCTGCATGGGTTTCCTCCCACATCTAAAAATAAAAGGTTAAGACTTTCAGTAGGTTGCACATGGAGGCTCTGCGCTAGTCCTGGCCAGCCGGCTAGCACAGACAGGTGAAGATAAATATATTAATTACTGCTATCCTGGCAAATAAAATAAAAGCACAAAAGTTTTTGGGTACAAACATGTGCCATATCTCCAGAGTATCCTTGTTCCATACTTCTCAGGCTTGGAATTCATTTTTAATGTTAACAGAAACTAACTTCTTGTTTGTTTGTTGTTGTTTTTTTTTAGCTCCCCCAACAAACTTTGGGTTACTTCAGAAAATTCAGAAAAGACAAAAGGCAGAGACTCAGCAGGAAAAAACTCACATGACTGTATACAACACTCAGTATAAACCACACACCTGGGAGGATGTCATGGCGTCCCGTGCTGCACGAATGGCTGACAGAAAGCACTGCCCGCAACCATCGACTGTGCTTAGTGAAGAAGCCAATGTTAGCAGCTGGCTGCCAGATATAAACAAAACAAACTCTCCACATTCTACCAAGAATTTAAAGTAAAAGCCAATCAGGGCACCATATGCCACCTTCTACAGTGGTAACCTTTAATACCCCAGTTACGCCATTAATTAGAGCAGATAAGACATTTGCAAATAAATCTTTCTTCTCCATATTGCTTCTACATTCTACAACCGTTTAAACCGTCTGATTCACTATGGCCAGTAAGAATTTGAAAAAAAGAATACAAAGGAAGATATTTTGCTTGGCAAATATGACATGCCATAATCATGACTGGAAATATTTGATGTCTAAAAATAACAAAAGC
The DNA here is from genome assembly GCA_018389105.1 of Nautilus pompilius. Classification (NCBI taxonomy): domain Eukaryota; kingdom Metazoa; phylum Mollusca; class Cephalopoda; order Nautilida; family Nautilidae; genus Nautilus; species Nautilus pompilius. The sequence continues at coordinate 47,236 of JACATO010002210.1, read as the reverse complement.
ACTACAAATTTTAACCAAAGGAATATTAAAGTGTACAAAAAATATTTCAAACCTAAAGGAAGACAACAAACTAATTTCTCGGAAATATTGAATGTATATACGTAGTAGTTTTCTATATAATTTAATACTAACTCTTAAGTAGACAACTATGGCCTTTCATACTCAATAGACCATTTTAAATAGCATAACTTTGTCTTCGTACAAGCCATATTCCTTGTTCTTACATGTATTCTTCAAGGATGAGATGTCTGTTGTGGTGACATCTAGCATAAGGACTGAAAACAACAAAATTATTTTCTTATACAAGTCCTTTTATGACACCATCCCAAGGTGCAACTGGGGCCTCATAAATCCTGGCATGAGTAAAAATGTTTTTGATTTAAATCATTCTAGAATATTTGGGATTCCCATTCTAGATGTAATTCCAAAAGATGCAAAGATGATAAACTTATACCAATTAGGCATGTCTTTGAAAAACTTAACTGCAGTCTGCTGCACTACTATAGGCTTCATGGGTACCCAACAATTGATGAACTATGCCCTTTTCACAGATGGTGTCCATTTAAACAATGTGAAAACGAGTTAACATTGGTCAGTACTGTTTGAAAAACCAAGTTATTTATACCAAAAGAGTTTCTTCCTAACAGACACTGGCTTCACAGCTCCATGTTTGGTTTTCAGAAGCACTGAATGGCAGGAAAATCTGTAGTTTTACTGTCAAGCAGCCACCATGACAGATATATCATTGCTGAAGATGCCAACCAAGCAAAGAGTGGCATGGATGCTTTGGATTGAATAACAAACCAACATATGATCTTTGACAATCTTTCAGATGTTGCTGGAGTGGCATCAGGTAAGAAATCAAGACATCCTTGTGCACTTTTACTGAAGAACTTACTGAACCAGTTTCATAGGTGCGTCAATGCTCCAAAACTCTAGAAATATGTTCCTTTAGTTTTTGAAGCAAATTGGTTTTCATCAGTGAGAAACTGGAGAAGCATGAAATGGAAAAGAGCCACCAGCAAACATTTGTGGTACCACCTGTGTGGATGGGGCAAACAAAATATCTGCAGAAAGCAGATGATGCTGCTGAAACATCTGTGATCACTGCATAAAGAACTCTGGAAAGATGGTGAAGACCATTACTGAAATATACCTACATCTATACACTTGGATGTATTTAGGTCCATTTTTTTTTTACAAGTTTTATATTGAAAGTTTTGTATACATTTGTGTAAATATATTTGTATAATAAAATGTCTCCAAGATATTCTGTGTTAATATTGACCTTTTTAGACATTTTTTAAAAGCCTTTGTACTTTAAAGACAACATGACTTTTACACAGCTAAACTTTACAAAGCAGCTTAATAGTGCAGGGGCCAGTTGACCTTCAGTGTTACAAAAATATGTTGTTCACTTAAGGAGTAATTAAAAATCTAAAATCAAATTCTATTATTCAAACTTCCAGATTAGAGATTTTGGAAGAGTTCATTTAATTTTCGAGCATGCATTTTTATTTCTCAGTATAAGAGAAATATATTCTGTATTTGTTTATCTAATACATTTTTGCAAAGTCAGCAAGTTGACTTCATTAAAAAACATCCATCATGGGAAAACAGATCAGCTTATCATCCCGGGAGAATGGTAGCTAATAGGTTTACTTTGGTAGAATCCACATCTTTACTACTTAAAAAGTTATTTATGTTTGTGTTTGTTTGTTTTTCATCTATTTTCTATTCTTCGTCAAACCAATTCTGAAATCATTTTCTTTATTGGGAGAAGGGCCATGTGCCATAATATCCATATTAGTGTACAGCTTGTATGTAGTAACTAATAAGAGTGAGCTAAACTTACTGTTCATGCAATTCTTAGAAATTTTAACTAACATCCAACACATGAATATTCTTTGTAATCCAGTCATCTCACAGAATTTCTAAATCTGTAGAAATCTATTCATTTTACAGGAAACATAATAATGGTACTGCAGTTAAAATTTAAAACATCATGGTGGTCCAGTGTCTAGCCTACTGGACTGCTAAGGTCAAGGGCCCAACTTCACTTCCTGTAGGGATCAGATACGTCTGGCAAACCTCGCTCCCTCCATGTTTTCTTGCTCTTCTCCCCCAACCAGCTGTGTGATGGTTTTTCTCCCACACACTCTAGTTTCTTCCCACATCTAAAAATGAAAAGCCTTAGTATGGATTTCTCTGCTGAAGCTGGAAATGCCAGGCTTCATGCAATGCAAGATAGGAAAAACATTCCTTAAGCAGGGTTGTCTACCTTGTAGAGGTCAGTATCAACAATAACAAACACAATACTACTAAAAAGGAAATAACAATAATAAAAAAGCTAAAACTTTACAAAATTAACTTTATTCAAGAAGTAATACCTGCAATTTTCAAACTGCAAATAATCACTGAAAGATACTAAAATAATAAAGGTGATATAAAAGATACCAAAACTATCTTCTTTACAGGTAGTCACAGCAAGACTAATGCCATATTTAAGCTTTTATTTTGTTTCTTTTTGATCATCTATGCATTTCTTTTGTTAAAATAATATTAAAGTGAGCATCTATTGAAGTATTTTTTCATTTTTCCAATTGTATGTCCACAATAAGTTAACATAGTACAGATAGTTAATACAGAGGTCCCATAACAAAAACAATGCTTAGTTGATTTTGTCAAGGTAAAAATGTATTTTCATATTGTAGCACATTAATCAATAATTCTGGCTGTCACTGTAAGATGCCCAAGTAGCTTGTTTTAGCCAGATTAATGCTGCTAAAAGATAAGTATTTCAGCATTCTCACCATTTAATGAAGAAGATGCTCTGTACTCTGATCTGTTGCAAGATGATGACAGCTAGGGATTTGCATAACCAAAACAGTAATAGTAGCAACATCCATGCTGGTCAAAACTAACCGAACTTTTAGGATAATCCTTGTCAAGTAACAAACATTCAATGCCAAGCCTAAATGAATGTGAATGTGCTCTGCCGTGACAGAGTGGATGAGCTAAAAATGACTGCAATACTAGAAATTTGAAAACAAGATGGACAAACATATTCACACACAAAATTTTGTGAAGACAAAGATCCAGAGGCAAGACACACCACAACAATGGAAAAACTGTTGCTTGATTCCAAGGGATCAGCAACAAGAAAATTGACTGCTTCACTTAGAGACTTGATGATGTAATTTTTTTGCATTTACTTCTGAAAGAAAAAAAAAATAGCTGGAGTTACCTAAATCAACAGAGGGCGCACACAACCACGATCCCTCGTTTTTGTCAGAGGTTATATTAGCTACAAGCAATTCTCCTGGGTTGATTCTTGTAGTGTTGACTTCATGTTGGCTGATGAATCAGCTTAAACCTATACTCCTCTGGCACCAGTTTCTGGAGAACTAGATGCAGCATTACTGCAGTCAGTCCCCAAATTCTGTGCTCTCCAAGAAATACAGGTATAGTGTAGCCTTTGCTGTTCCGAAACTGGGTAGACTTTATGTTATCCAAACTGCATAAGGAAGCTATAGTCCTTGAAAAAACTAGTTCAACCTGTTGCCAATAAAAATTAGAAAAGCATATTAATGAATGTTCTTAAATAAAAAAAAATTTAGAATTAAATTATTTCAGCACATTTATATCTTTCTGTTAGCATCAAAAGGTTATTAAAAGTTAGAAAAGGGGTACTAAAATTTAATCTATAAAATACTAATATTACAACAAAATGTTGCTTAACTCAGGTTTGTTTTTTGTGGTTAATGCACAAATGCTATCACAAGAAATAGCAAGCTGTTTTTAAACTGACTTTTTAAAGTACAGAACAAATCAATGGACTGTCTTGTAATTTTGTAATTTAAGATATTTTTTTCATATGCTTGTTAAGTGGAGTTAGATTTTTAAAGCCAATGTATATATAGTTTTGTCATTTTTGGAAAAATTACTTGCAAAGGACAACTTTTATGATAGATGTATTGTACCATATTTTAGCTTTTCAGTTTTCTTGCATGAATAATTTGTATAATGTAAGATATGCAGAATTAGTGCCTCATTCAGCCACATGTATAATAGCAGGGGATGGGGGTCAAAACCCCTAGTCTTTGCCTAGTTTATTTATTGTACCAGACAGAAGCATGTCCCTAGTTTAATTATCTACTTATCAGACATAATCATGTGTCCAGCTTAAATATCTGCTTTCTGAATAGTTGTATGCAGTAAAATTAAAGCCTACAGGGCTATGCTTCCACCTAAAAAGATCCAGAATCTGTTTGTGTGTGTATTGCTTATTGAGACTTGCATGCACAATATTTGCTTACTTTTACAGTCTACCTACACTATTTCAAGGCCAGTCCTAGATAGCAAAACCTGGCCATGGAACCAGTAAATACAAGCCATTTAAAATATTTATAATAATTATTTACTTATTTTATTATTTCAAAGTGTGAAGATGTATTTAATTTCCAATGTAAATATTTCCCATTAGATTTTTGATAAAATGTAATTACATTATGATTGATTCTGTCAGGCATTACCTCTGTTTTATTAAAATTAACCCGGTCAATATCTATCGATCCAATGTTTCCAACCACAGCTGTCACCTGCAATCCACCCTTTAATAAAAGAAAAAATATATGTATGTTCTGACATTCAAAATTATAAGCAGCTCATACAAAAAATAAATAAATAAATAAAATTCCAATGAAATATGTATCAGAACATACAGACCATTAATTGTGATGGCGTTATCTTATGGACACCATTTTATTTCTATGAATGTTAAATTTAGTTCATGCTGAAAGCATGAGGTTATGTTCATCCAATGCTGTTTTTCACTAATGATTAAAATAACTGTTATCTCGTACTGTACTGTGCTTTTGTATAAATGTTAACAGAACTCATGGTATTGTTTTGTTTTTGGCAGATGAAAATGGCACCTAAAAACATTTAATACAAAACAAGAATATCTATCATGGCCCTTCTTAAGGCTGGCCACTCCAAAAAGGGAAACTGGATTTATGGAATGAAGTCGACTGGCTCTGCCAAACCTAAATGGATGATGAATAAACCAATTAGAGCAATGGGTTGCTGGTTTAAAAGTCTAAAGCATACCCTTGATAGAAATCCAATGACTTGTCAACCACAATTCTCCTGCAACAGCTAACACATCAACCAAAAGACAGTTAAGAGAGGTTGGATTTATTGGTAAAATATCAGCAAGAAAACACCAGACAAGGTAATAAGAACATGTGACTGGCCTGGGCTAAACATGAGAACTATATTGTGGAAGATGAGAGGATGTTTAAAATATCTGGTTCTAAGCAATGGCAATATGTTAGGAGAATGACCAAAGAAAAGTATGTACAAGAGCTGCATTTGTCCTACAGTTAAGCAGAGCGGTGAAAATGGCAGGTGACTTGATAAAAATTCATAAGATTCCCACAAAAAAAATGTTTTGCAATGCCGTGATATTCCATCAGGGAATCATTTGATAGGTGATGGGTTTAAAGCTGCAGCAATGATGTGAAGCACATAAAGCGCAAAACTATACTTTGCTATGGAAGAATCAGGACGACTTAATAAAGCCAATCAGCAACAGAACTACTTGCAACAAGACTGGGAGAGGGGACCACTTACAAGGTGATGTTTGGAAACATTACTAAACTGTATGCCCAAAATAAATGCAGCAGTTATTTGCATGGAAGATGAAGAATTTGATGGAACAATCTCATATCTCAAAGTGGTAGCAAGTTACAGTTGATGGTTTTATGTTCTGAAACTTGGCTCATCTAATTTTTCACATCTTGTTTTCCTAGCATAATAAATCTTCATGAGCAAAATAGTTTTGAAAAGGTAGATTGCAGTGTTCTTTTTTGCATGGAAGTCCCATTTCTAAACTCCACTGCATATATGAGTTTATTTTAGGAAACAAAATGTTTCATCTACAAATATGAATAAAAAACAGCATAAAAATGTTTTAGGTCATCAGCCTAACTAACGGTAATAACCAGCCATCTGTGTTCTCTATTGTTATTTCTTCAATTAGCTGAAAAGATGTTTTCAGAAAATATATGTAATAAAATCCAACATCATCTGTCTTGATACCTAAAAAGTAAAAGCTGTTGTTTTCTATTATAAAAAAGCAAAAAAAAAAAAAAAAAAAAAAATATTACAATTTACTCCACAACAAAGATTTTCTGTAGGAAAGATGGGTTTTTGTCTGGAAAATCTATGGTAAAAAAGTAACAGTTAAGAGAGAGAACTGGACAAGAAAAATACAGAATATCTGGCATCAGAAATCTTACTGTAGCAAAACCCCATTTCACATTTTTAACAGATGAAACCCATGAGGTACATATGCAAAAGTTTAAAAGTAGATTTCATCTCTTGATAACTATTTCTTTAGTCATTATGTTACTTGTTCTTCTGATACTGCTTTCACAGCATTTATGGGAACCAGAGGCACCTCTCAAGTATGAAGCCTCTGTAACAGAAACCCTTTCAATTAGAGACGAGAAGAAATTGGTGTACCACTGTGCTATCCTGTCACCCAAATTATAAAGGTGATACAAAACGATTCAAAGATGTTTACACCTTCTAAATTTGTATTCACAAAATTTAATAAAATCATTCAGAAGAACAAATTCATAGAAACACACCTAACTATATTGTTGCTGTGACAAGATTAAACAAACAAACTTCATTCAGCTGTTCACTAAATATTGTCGTGTAATGCTAGGTGGTCATGAGATCAGTGTTAAAATTCCAATTTTGTAAAGCTGCAATCTGTCAGGCCAAGAATGTGGAGAAGTTAGGGTTACCCGCCATGCCAAATAACCAAGTGCTCAAGGGGTGATAGGGTTTTCTTGGGTTACCTTAATCTGTTCAATTGATATGTAGATTCTGTCTAGTAGTATCCAAAACATGGTCAGCAAAGCTTATAAAAAACACATATGCATAACCTCGAGCAGCTGAGCTATACAAGCACAGGAAGACCATGTATTAACCAAATACAATAAGCATATTTTCTTTAGTTCTGATATAAAGTTATTATTTATTTACAGTCATTTCTAACTACTTAAAAACACTTCACTTTGTGATCTTCTAATTTTTTAATGTTTCTGAGGAGACAAATATTTTAGGTATATTATTTGAAAGATGTGTTAAATGTAGGTACTATTGTTCAAAACAATTAATTTTAAGTTAAAGATGTTAGATTATATTATTTTACTAACTCTTGCTCTTATGAAAGTAAACCATTATTTAGAAAAATGAAGATGTTTGTTTGTTTGTTCTCTATTTTTAAAAGTGTAAAATTCATTTTGTTTATTTATTTATTCTTCTCTAGCATTTAATATATTAAATATCTTTGTATTTTTGTACAAATTTACCAGAAAACTATAGAAAATGCTTCTCCAAATCAGTGGGTTGTCATTTACCTGCCAATAAGGATTTCAGAACACTTAGCCAAAAACTAAATCCTAGACAAAAATAAATAGTGATATGAAAAACACAAAAATACAATAAATCATAATAACAAGGCATCGATTTGGACAGTAAATTTATATTAAGGATGTTCAAATGAAACCTGGCTGGATACATTATGATGATGCTATATCAATAGAGTTTCATTTGAAGATTCCCACTGTGGATGTGTATGTATATAAGTACCAGCTCCTACTTCTAGTATCAACAATTTACAATTAGTAGCTTTTCCCAGTACTAGATTTGAAGGAAGGTGCATACTTCCTTACTTCATAAACTTCTGCTTAAAAACAGATCTCTTGAGGTAAAACTAACTTGCTTACCCTGTTTGTCAAAGGGGGCATTGTTCCCCAGACATCCACGGTTTCAGGGCGTATCCCAACTTCTTCATGTGCTTCTCGAAGTGCAGTCTGGACAAGATCAGTGTCATTCTCATCCATTTTACCACCTGGAAAACTGAAATTAAATTCAAACAAAGCACAAAAATGGAAATAATACTATCTTCTCATTTGACTGCCTTTCCCTTTTCTATTTACTGGCTTTAAAAAAAAACAAAATTTATATTGTTGAAGAAATTCAAATAAAATAACCAAAATTTAGCTGATACTTAATAGCCTTGCATCTTCACCACTATGAGCAAAAATAAACAAAAAGAGAGAAGGATATGTAAAGGCAGACAAATAATATAGAAAACCAGGCTTACAACTAAAAAAGGGAAAGAAAATCTTCAGTGAAGTAATTTTATGATATTCAATGTTAGACCTGGCTGAAAAAAGTACCATCCTATATTAAAGACACACCTGACTATTTGGGATAATGTCAAAGCTTGAATTTCAAAGCCAGACTCACCTGACTTCCCCTCGATGTCTCATAATAACCTGAGACCGCACTGTAAAAAGGACTGATGGTTTGCCGTCAACTAAACACAAAGGGACTAGGACAGCCCCATTACGGTGATGCCTTAATTTTATCCCACTTGCTGGCTTTACTGTACCGAGGCTTTGGGAAAATCTCTTCTTGCTGGCATCGGACAGGACCGTCTCGATCACTTCATGCATCTTGAAAGAACCAACACAAATTGCTCTCTTTGGAAAAGTTCTTTTACACTGTATCCATCTTCCAAAGACATCTTCTAGTTTTGCTGAGCAAGTTTGATGTCTACTAAGTCCAAAGAAATTATAAAACTTCCAAGAATGGAGCAGGCTATTCATTCTTAGAATTCTTGAGCCACACTAATCTTCTCCTGAAAGTTAAAATTTAAAAAAAATGAGAAAATTATCTAGTTATTTATGCAAGTTTTCTTTTCGATATCATTATGTCTAAAATATCTTTTTTGAAATGGAACTGAATCATTTGACATATGCGTTGAGATAAGGGCTAGATCTAATGCCTAATACTGCAGATTAGTCTTAATAGGGTTTCTGTTTAGTCCATATTTTAAGGTTTTCTCAAGATTTCTGGAACTTGGCAGTTTAGACTCTGCAAGTCAAAAGCAGTAGGCTGACCACTTGCTTAAAGTGCAGCTTGGTGGATTTGGCATCTGGGTTAGCAAAATTAAAAGAATCATGGCCCTGATTTCAGTATTCAACCACTTGAGTTTTCTATTATTATTATTATTATTATTATTATTATTATTATTATATTACGAAATTTATTTTTATTTATTTCAAAGATAAAAGCCTTAAACTAGGCGGTCACATGAAAAATTAGTCTCCTTCCCTAAACCATCTTCATATATAATAAATTGTAAGTAAAATTATTCTTCTATCGTAAATAAATAAGACAGAGGTTTAAGTAGATATTCGTTTTTTTTAAAAATACAGATCGCTTGTCTTTAAGTGGTGCATCCATCCAATGACAATCGGGCGAGTTGCGGTTTCACTTCTTTGATGCAAAGCGAAATAATAGAGGATAAAATTACCAAGGTAGGTAACTCTGAAACGAACAAAATGGCCGGTGTGGGAAATTACTCGAGTTGCTTTACGGTGTCGTATCCCCCCCCCCCACTGGAACCACATTAAATGTTTAGATCATTCATTTAAGTTGAAAGAAATGGGATTTTGGATGCCAACCCCCAGCAGTAATACGATGTATAGTATCTACAACTGCGAGGCAGCAGCCTAAATCGGCTGGCGAGCCGGGACGCGGGTCTGACCGCCTCCATGTTTTCGACTGGTTCGGGGTTTGTTTTTTGTTAAAGAAAAATAAAAAAAGAGAAGAAGAAGAGACCGAGACATTAAACAACTGTAAATTATCTTGAAGTCTTGCTTGGGTATCTGGTTTCCTGTCAGTGCCATTCCTTACTCGACAGGTCGTGTTGTTGGACATTCTGCAGCCCTGCCCCGCCAGGGGAGGTAACACAGCAAAAATAGTAACAATAGCAATAATAATAATAATAATAATAATAATAATAATAAATAATAATAATAATAATAATAATAATAATAACTCAGTGTAATATAAACAGAATGGTGGTGCAATACAAATCTAACTGACAAAAAATATATTAATTAATTATTTTTAAATGTTATTGCGAAAAAGTGCAAGTAGAATCACAAAAGGAAAGCATTCGAGTGTGTGGAGAGGAAAGAGGATGGAGGAGAAAGGTTTCCATAAGAAAATACTGCAGCACCTAAGTGATATTTTTTTCTGCTGGATATATTAACAATATAACGGTGATGTACTGAATTCTGCATTTTTTCTTTATCTGTTATTTAAAATTTAATCTATTTTTTTTTTTAAAAATAAAAATATTTTGTAGACTGTGCAAATACAGGTCTCGCTGGAATATTGATTTGTTACTGAAGCCAGTATCTATCTATTCAAGCAGTCATGAAGGAAACAGGTATATTGGTGATGGGGAATTTCAATTTGAAGTGGTTTTGAGGATTGAAGTTTTTTAAAGAACTAATCTTGCAAACATTTGATAAGAACTCAGATGCTATCTGCCCTGATTTATTTTGTTCTTTTGTTTTTTTTTTTCTTTCATTTTAACATTTTACATACATAGTCTGGCAGATTAATTATCATCATCATTCATTATGGTGTTGAGTGGACTGAAATGGAAAATGTGAATGAAAAGGAAGGACGAATCTCTTTAGTTTTTAACAATCTTTTTTGTTGTGATTTGTGGAAATAGTTTTCGAATAGTCTGCACTGGTGTTATTCATTTACAGATTAACAAGTCATGAGTAATTTTTGGCACATCCCAAAAAACAGTTTGTACAAACCATATCACTGAAGATTTTGGTCTAGGTAAGAGGAAGCAGATACACAAGAATAAATACCCAGTGGTGTTCAGAAGTCATGGAACTTTTATTTATGTTTATTTATTTATTTATTTATTACCTTTAAAATGTGAAAATAAAATTAAATTACCTACTTTGGCTTTTATCTCAGCTTTGCTAATTACAGGCAAACATTTTAACCGTCTTTAAAAATATCTGTTAACAGATCACTTTTTCTGCAAGTATTTCCAAAGCCAGTTGATGCTACTTGGTTGTCTGAGTTTTACAAGATATTTCCATACCAATTTCCAAAGTGAGCTGGGTGTATGCAGGCTATATCATCTGTCATCTGCAGATGTTGCAGGTATGGTAACATCACTTCACACAACATAAATTGCACCTTTGTGAGTTATTATTGTTCTGTTTGGAATATAAAACTTTGTTGAAGAATCCTTTCTCTGTCCTTATTGTAACCCTAACCTTTGTACAAAGCCCTTTTCCAACCTTCTCAACAAAACTGCCATAAACTTCCCCAGCAGATACAAAGAAAACCTAGTTCATATTTTAATTCTTCAATTTATAAGCCCCACTAATTAAGGAATCAATGTCATTTTGCTAAGGATAAGTTTGTTTTTTTGTTTTTTATTTAGAGAATGAAACAACAGTTTTTTCAAGACTGTGTTTGAAGGTAGATATGACTGGTAAACAATTCACCACATAAAGATGACTGCAGATTTGTTTCTGCAAACTGTTGAAATCGCATTCTTTTTCATTTCTCTGACTTTCTTCGAGGTACGTTTTAGTAACCAGTCTAATGAATAAGTCCATTCATTTTCTATACTGAAACTGCTTTTCTAGAGTATTCCCCCTTTGAACATCAGGAAAGAGCAGTGTCTCAATTTATAGGCAACACTAGCCAGTCACTCAACTGACAGAAAGGTTAAATTAGGCTAACAATGAAAATAAACATCAAGTTAGTTTGATTGTTTTCTTCGCATTAATTGTCTGTCTTCTTTCATTGCATAGCTTAGATTTCACTCACCATAATTAAGTAAAGGAGTTCAGAAAACAGCAGCTTTGTATTCTTTGAGATGGTTAACAGTCATTCATACCTACACACTTATGTCAAAATTTTGTGGTTTAATATCTATGATACTAATAGTATAATACTGGAATTCTTTCATTCAAAGTAATTAATAATAAATAATTTTATTTGTATAAAATCTATCAAAATTATTATCATTAAAAATTTCTTTGTTAAAAATTAATGAAACCTAAAAAAAAATCAGTTTTCCCAAGATATGTATAATTCTAGTTTCTACAAAAAGGGAGAGAGGTTAAAGTGATAACCTGAAGCAAACAATAGTATTCCCTATTTTATAAACAAAAATAGATTTGATAATTTAAATAGAAATATACTAGATTATAAAATTGTTATAACTATTATTATGTACTATTTTAACTAAATGCCTTTGCTGCATAGTAATACTGGTTATAATTAAATTACAACAAAGCATGTAATGCAGTTTTTCATCTTTTTCTATCAGCAGTAATTGTTCTTTAGTGGGAGGTCAGTATGTATTACTGATGGGTTATCTCACACTGATGTAATCAGATTCCATGCTAACTAACACAGGAAGATTTGTGTAGAAAGGCCTGCACCAACTTTTGGTGTGTCTGCAGCTTCAGGTTTATGCCATTACCTTCCAGATTGAACAAATTTGGAGGTATATTTTAATACAGGTCACCATAAAAAACTTTGGCAGCGAGAGAAGAGAGAGAGAAGGCATTACCTTGACTCTACTGCAGACTTTTATCACTTATTGTGCCTTCATAGGGAACATTCAATACAGACAAAAACAAAATTGACATGAGTGATTCCTTTCCACACCATGATGCTTCTTCTACCATTTTAATCTTTTGAAATGTCTAATTGTGGAACATGTTTCTTTGCATAAGAATGATGATGAAATGTGTGGTTTATGTTCACTTCAATGGTTTCTGGATTTTGTTTTACATATATATCTATGCCTTCTGCTTTTGAAGTTCCTCACACTTTTTTCACACCATATAACATTTTAAAAAAAGGTTGACTGCTAAACAGTTTAATATTACAGGTGATATCTACTTTTTGCATTGTTAAGAAAATTTCTCTTTTGAGAATTCTTATTGTGTGTTACAGGTAAAAGGCCACCAATCCTGGTGCCTGCTAAATTTAAATATTTAAGTAAAGATGTGATAAGAGAAAGTGAATATTACCAGGTGCCACTGAAATTGCCATCTGTAAGTACCTGTTCCTAACTTTTCTTGATAATTTAGTACAGTTTGGCATAGTAAATAATGGGAGGCAATTTTAATTATTCAAAAAAACACTTTGTTTGTGGTTTGTGATAAGAGAATGTGACATATTTTAAACCACATATCTGCCCACAAATAACAAAGCTTTAATGTTGTTTTTGTTCCTCTGTGACATTTTTTTCTACAATAACACATTACAAAACTCTCATAGAAATTCAAACAGTAAAAGGTCAGAATCAAAGATAAATGTTTATGTCATGACTTGAAATTGCAAACTCATCATCAACTAGACATAGCCAACAACATTTCTAATATATACCATTTGTGATTTTCCCCCTTACAGATGCTAATCTACTAATCAGATAAAGGAATATATTTCTTTGTTCTAAACTTCAATTGTATCAAAGAAGTTTATTAATACGGTGGCTTAAATTGATTTAAACCATCGTAGTGATGGCATTACTGTACATCCTAGAAGTGTATTGATGTGGTTTTCTACAATGATTTTAAAGTCTGTTTTTGGTCAGAAGAGTTTTTGCTGTTAGCAGAAGCACCACCCAGTGACTAGAAAAACCACAGAACAGACATCTCGCAAATGAAAAGATGCTTTATCACCAAGTACCACTGATTCTTTATTGTTGAACTTTCATAAACTATGGGTTGATATATGTTTACCAGTTCTTTTGAAACCAGGAATGATTCCAGATTAATTTAAGAATGTATTGGCTGTAGGCCAGAATTATAATTTCAAGTTCTTCATAAGAAAATCAATTTCAGTCTAACTTGTGAGAGTGAAAATTACTCTTTTACCTGAGACTCTTGTAGAAGTGCTGATTCTGTTAGATGGATTCTATAATTTGTAATAGTTCTGATTGGTATTGCAGGCTGCACAAAAGGCAGGTGTCAGTGATAGTGTGGTCCAAAAGGCTATGTCCACAATCAGAAGTGATGCTGTGAAGGATAAGGCTGAGAAGTTACAAATAAGAAGCTCTGAAACACGGGGTAAGTGATTACTGTCATTGTAAAATGAAATTCTGGTTGGTGCTGGTGACCAGAACTTTGATTTGCTTCATGTTTTATCTTGTTTAAACTGGATCATTTTCTTACTTTTTTGGTATATTATTTTGTCGCCCTGATGATCAGAAGAGTTCTGATACTTGTATCTCTTCCATAGAAATATATTTTAAAAAAACCCTTCAGTCCTTCCACAATAAGAATGTCTCCTGGTCAAAGCTTCTCTAGTAATTGAGATTATGTTTACTAATTATTTTGGTAAATATTTTTTAAATTATTTCCAACGTATTTTAATACTTAATATAATGTTGGTTTCATAAGCACCAAAAGGGATCTAACTAAGAATCTCATTGTTATCTGGGAATCAGAACCGTTCAGGTTCAAACTATTTATAGTAAAATTTATCACGGCAAAGACCCTATTTGACTGAGTGTTTTTAATACCTTTAAGGTGTTATCATCTCTTGTATCACTGCAGGAGTAGCACAATCTTCTTGATATTACTGGCTTGCTTTAGAGGCTGTGACATTTACACTTGGATAAATCCATGTTTGTCTGACCAGTCTACTAAAGGATATAAACCAAGTTCCATACTTTGCACAATCTCTTTGTTTATTTACCTACTGTTCTTGTATCATATATTTAATTTTTTTTTTGTTTGTTTTATTTACCTTCTAACATATTTTAGTATGAACCACAGCAACTGGACATAACAGAGGCTATGCTAAACAGCCACAAAAAGAATGACAGACAATCAAAAAGAAAATAAATAGTGTGGAATAATGAAGTGACCAACAACTATGCAACCAAAAGCAGTGTCCTCTCATCTAGTTTTCTCATACTGCTGTGTAGAATGGCTTGACAGTTTTCTAAATTCACATTATGACAATGGGTCAAACAGAAACAGGATTTTAAGTTGGCCTCACCAGGGGATGCACGTTACTAATAACAACATTGTGTATTTCCAGATTCATGAGATCAACTGACAGCCAAATGAAGAACATGTAGGGTGGATGCTTAGAAACTGAAGAGAAGTCTTATTCTCAAACAAAAGAACAGGTAAGGGACCTGCCAAAATATAAACTCACCAAGACGTTACCCTGCAGGATAACTAGACAAGAAAAAGAAGATTTTTCAGTCTCCAGGGAGATGCCATGCAATTTTACATGTGTGTTTTCCAACCCAAAGACTATTTTAAAATGCATTTAAATACTGTTAGGAAATGCATCTGGTCAAAGGACAACCAGGCCTGATTTATTGGCAAGTTTAATCATCTGGGCAGTAATTAAATGCAAGCTGAAACAAAAGGTCATAATGCTCAAAATGAATGGTCAACAAACAGATCCTAGAAAGCCAAAATCAAGATGATGATTTAGCAGTCTCATGGTTAAAAGGTAGGTTGTGTAGCATTCAAAGCCAATGATCCCTACCCAATCAACAGCTACTGGTATTTCACAACTTGCATTTGACTGGAGAATATTGCCATTGCAATTCAGCTTTGAAGCTGTTGCCTTGCTAGCTATGTAAACTGAGCCCAAATCACTGTGCACTTGAGGCAAGACAAACAGAAGCCATAATACAAGCAGTTTCTTTCCCTGGCTTAGAAAAGATCAAACAAAGTTGAGAGGCTAACCTGTCAAAACATGGTTCCTTTTGTTAATGCATGGCAGCACTCATACTGAAGACAATCATTGGCTTGGGAATTATGACAAACTTCCACAATTTTGGAGGTTCAAGAGAAGAGTCAGTATGAGATTGTCAGCATCTTAAAAACTTAGCAAAACTTTTAGATACAATGATTTTAGCTCATGAAGCATGTTCATAAATTACAAAAATATGACTGAAGTGCAACAAAATCAGTCTCACAACCAATAAACACATTTATTCTCTGAATTTTGAGGAAACATAACTGGTGTTGGCAATTCTAATATGGAAATGCCATAAAATCTCTCAGATTGGCATAACATACAAGTAAACACCTCAGCTTCTTAAACATGCAAAAAGGACAACCTTGGAAAATGCTTAACCCTAAGTGAACTGGCAGAGAGAGAAAAATATTGACAAGTATTCAACAAGAGGGATGGTTGAACAAAAATTTTCCATTATTGGAAGAGATGGCAGAATTCCATATGCCAGGTAACAGAAAAGAGGAGGTTAAAAGTATTAAATGTCTTCTCACTGTCAAGTTTGGTCATCTAAGTTCACAATATCATGGGTCAGAGAGATATTTTATGTAATGCCATGAGTAAATTTTATCCTAATGGACTGTATGGTGTATTGCCAGACTTTAAACAAGCAGCAAACATTGTTGAGATAAATGTACACTCAGCACACATTATAGAAATATGATGCCAATTGCACAAATAGACTTGGTTACTTCTCTTCTGAAAGGTTAATAACTACAGTGACAAATATGGGGTCCTAAGAAATCCTGGCCAGTTAGTGACTAAAACAACTAACCACCAGGATGTCTGTTGAGATTTAAGGACAGGGAAGCTGTTGTCAGTCTTTAAATGTAACAGGAAAGTCACACTTTTACATGGCAGCATTTAACAGTGTAATAAAAATGTTTGTTTCTTCAGTTATATTAGTTGATGTTGAACATATTTTCTTTGCGCACAAGACCGAAGTGCCTTACTTAAGAGGGAATCTATTAATATTGTAGACATTTTAAACTAATCGTGTTTTCTCTTATTCTCCATTGTTTACAGGCCTTTGGTGTTCCCACGATTGTGGTTCATCTAGAAGAGGAAAAAGAAATTATTTTTGGCTCTGACAGATTCCCTGTATTGGCCAGAATTCTTGGTAAAGTAAAAATTTAATTAATCTGCCATAATGCATTAAGAGTTACTGTTTATCCAGTAATTTTCTGCATACACCTCTTCATTTGTAGAGGAAAATCAAAAGAAAATTTTAAAAATGAACAAAAATGTGGCAGGTCAGTTTACAAATACAAACAAAAACTTCTCTTAAATACTTAATAAAATGTATTCTGAGTAGCAATTATTTTTACATGTGCAACTAGAATACAAACATTATTATTGCATAATTTATTGAATTATTTTGGTAAAAGTTGTACAAAATATGATAATTTTAGTTTAATTTAAATTAAGTCTGTGTAGTGTGGTTCATGATAGAAAATGTTTTACTGATTACTGTGGCATCTTCTGAAGCTCTTGCAAAACAACTGACCAAGCTCTTCTGACTGGCAGAGGAAGGTGCTGCTGATGCTTATGGAAACTGAAACATGATAAACAAAACTTAGCAAACAGGCTGGTACAGATGGTGACCACAGACTCTCTAACTAGAAATGGCACCAGCAGGCTTCAAATCCAGCTGGGAAAAGTGAAAATGTTTCTCTAATTTGCCAGTACACCAAGTACCAGTTGCTTATAAAGTGACAGCATAGCACCCAGCATAATTTTAAAAGTCAGATGATTTTAACATAATTTTAATGAGTATCTTCAAATATCAGCTTTATGTGGGATTCCTAGTTTCTCCCCTACCTCCTTATGTGTTCATGCAACAAGTTAATTCATCTCTGCCGCTGCGATAAACAGTGTTTAATGAAAAGAACAAGAACTCAGAGGATTCTGTCATTTAGAAAGGTCGTGTTAATTGCTGCATTTTTCCACACCTGAAAATAATTTATTTCTGACATTCTTCTTTCTTTTCCAGGTGAGTGCTGGCTTGGACCAAACTCTGACCATCCAGAAAGTAAGTGATAAAAAGAAGGACATACACACGTTTATTTTTACTTGTTTAGAAAAATAAAAACACAAATTTAAATTAGTTTTATTAAACAGAAACTTGAATAAAGAAGTGGTAAATCCCATATTGTCAAATGTGATGATTTATTTTGTGTCATAATTTGGTGTCCAAAAGATTATGGAATTTGTTAAAAAGCGTAAATGACATAATAAGTGAAAATTTTAAATGGTACCCTATGATAATCTGAATTATCTTCTTTCCTAGACCATGTTTTTCATATTATTTGCATGTAATAATTACTCAAAAGCAATAATGTTATCCATAATGTTTTGATGTAGGTGCATCTTCGAATTTTCTAAATAAAGGCAATAAAATTTTTCTCTCAGTCTGGTGGTCAGCTGAAAAGAATTACTGCTACTGCTGTTTGAACCAAGCTGTAATCTTAACTGCATCATTTTTTCATTTATTATTGCTACTGGAAATCTTGCATAGTCTGATCACTGAGTTGTCCGCAGTTAATGAAGTAATTTCTTACAAGAAACAAGCCACTATGTTTTTCTAAGTTAACTATTCATATACAGGAAGATGTAAAAATTTAACTTAATTTTTTTAAAAAAAACTTTTTTACATTAGAACAAGCAGACCATTGTCTGGAGTTGCAATGAAGTCCATACACAAACAAAGCTAATAAGATGTGAGGAGTAATTAAGAGAAACATCAAATATACAAATTAATTTGTTTGTTTGTACAAATCCTTAGTTTGTCAACATCTTGAATGCAGTACCCCCTTAATGTACACAGGGGATGCATTCCTAGAAAATGACAAGCAAATCAGATTAGCGTATTTCAATCCTATTATTACACAGTAAACATGGGGTTATGTTCCATACTGTTAGATAATTTCATTATTTTCAAGTCCTCACTGGAAGGAAACCATGTGCCTGCTACCCCAGGGCTGTGGTGATGAAGCAGACCTAAGACACACTATCCCAGCCTGCCTGCTGTGATGCTATTGAAATTATAACACCATACAATACAATTTTTTTCTCTAATTCTAATCCTGTAGAATAACTAGGCACTAAAAACTACACCAATAATAAAGGCTGATAGCTAATCATTTAATTGTTTGTAACCTTTGTTTATTAAGAAAAGTTTAAAAGAAATAAATTTACACAAGACCATTATCCACAAGGTAACATTATCGAAAAGATCAGCTTCATATCATCACTGTTTTGATGACCAACAGTCTCCCACCTCCAACAACTTGTCTCATTTCAACACTAAATATATGTTCAACTGTCTAAAACACATTTCTGTACACTTATTCAGGTGACCAGACAGTTTTCCACTCGACATTTTGCTACTAGGTGACATCACTACCAGTTTTTAATTCAGGAACAATTGATTTTTTTATTTTCTACACTGGAATTCTGAGTATTTTGGTATGACCACTTTTTACTATCCATCAATCATATTACATATATAAATATGTAACAGTATAAATACATAAAGATATAAATTTATACATATCACATAATGGGAATCATGTTTGAAGACAAACTACCAACTTCTGTTCTGACCACTTTTTGATTCCGAAAGTAAACACTACAACTGATTTTATTCCAGGCTCAGGTAGTTATCATTTGTACGTCAAGGAGCATGGATGCTGTTTCTCTGTCTGAATTCTAGAAATAACCAATTTTTGTACACCCCTCTTCAGTTACGCCTCGACTAATCACTTCACCACGTGATGGGAAAAAACTTGATGACTTCATCTGCATCTATGAGAAACAAAAATTCTGATAGTTCAAAGCAACATTAGATGTGCAAAAAGTGTCTTGTAAAGCAAGGGTGCATCGTCATAGAGATGAAGAACAAGATTGTTAAGAGTAGGTGAGCACAATCATGCTACTACAGCTGCAAAAGGCTAAAGAAACAATTGCTGACATTGCAATGTTCGGTGTTGGCAGCATGAAGAAGAAAAATGATTCTGCTGTTCCTAAGAAACAACATGGTTATGCAATTTTTGACAAATATTGCAAATTTTGGTTGTTGTAATCAGTTTCTGCAGTTTCATAGCGGTGAAAATGACCCTAATCAAACTTTGGTGTTGCAACATACACTGGTTTGGAGATCCTAAACAGATCAAGAGTTGGGCAGGGGATGGCCCATATGCTTACCATCAGTTGTACACCCTGCTCATTGTTCTAGTTTTCCACTTTGCTCCCCAACAAAATGCAAGCCATTTACATTTGATTATATGCCCAACTGAAAGAACTACAACCTAACATAGGACCAGAAACCTTGATGATGAGTTTTGAAAAATCTACTGTCAACAGTTTCTCTACCAATTTTCCTGGTGTATCAGTAAAATGTTGCTTGTTCCATCTTTCATGTAATATTTACAAGGTAGGCAACATGGGCCTTCAGCCAAGACATTGTCGAGATGATGAGTCTAGTCTAAAGATTAGATGTTTTCCTGCATTGGCTTTCCTTCCTGTTGTCGATCTTGTGGATGATGATTTCCCTCAAGAAATTGATTCATACTTTGTGACTTATTGCACTGTAGGAGAGCAAAGTCAGAGAAGAAAACGTGTTGAACTTGTTTTCTCCATGGCTGCTTGGAACGTTCATGCATGCACTGAAGATGGCATACCACAATATGCAAAATGACTATACTGAAGGATTTCACAATGGCCTTCATGGTTTAGCCACAAATGTCCAATCAACATTTGGACCTTTATTGCTACTTTGAGAAGGGAGGCATTGGCTAGGACCAAACTGGTTTACTGTAACCATGGAAACGATACAAAAATAAAAAGTAGAGAGATGTCGAGCACCGTGTCATGAATTAGTTAAAGATATGACTCTGCAGACAAAATTTTCTTCGTGGAGTTACCCTTAGTTAGAAAGAATTCTAAAATTTTCTGCCTTTGTATTGTGATTTTAAAGCCTTAAATAATAAAATATTAAAAGATACTCGTGGCACCTACACTGATACTTAGAAAACTTTTTAAGAGGTAGTTTTGACTTAATAAGGGCAGGTTATACCATTGGGTAAGCAAAAGTAACCTCAACAATCAACCATCAAAGTTTTTGTATAAAACAATCAAAAAAAAAACAATAGATTTTGAAGTAAAAACTGGTAGTGATGTGACCTAGGAGCAAAATGTCTGGGAGTGGAGTAACCAGGAGCAAATTGTCTGCTAGCGAAAATCCCTAAAGCCATTTATTCGTTCTCATCAGTGTTCATTCACTTGTTACTCAGTATAAATTATGTATTTTCATACATATCTCTTACAGTGACAGACTCAAGTTTTCTTTATTATGCTGTATGAAACATTTGCAGAGATAAACGGGTGGTGTCCACCTTCATCAGTCACCAACTCTCAGTTGCTGTTGAACTTAGCTGGGTGTCTCATCAAACCATACTGTGCATAAGAAATTTTTGGTATAAAAAGTTAATAGTGTAACTTCAAATTCGGGTATACATATTAAGGATGTGTAAATCAAGGGAATACTGTTACTGTATAGTGTACAGAGGAATGGAGTCTTTATTTTAGAAAAGATGTGGAATTATTAGACAGAGTTAGTGTGAATTCACCAAAATCTTTCCAGGCTTTAAAAGATTCAGACTTGTAAGTCAATTCAAAAATTGTACTGATGGACAGACAGTTTTTCCTTGGGGTGGATTTTTGTGTTAGCTATGATAGCATCCTGTCTCCTTGTAAAATCTAAACTAAACCATAACATGGCATCATTAGGTTGTACCAGGTTACATCAGTTGTACATCTGCAGAACTTTTAAATATATATTTTTAAAATTATGTTTTCTTAAGCAGTGAGATTAATACCATGCCCTCTTTGAATTTATATTAAAAATTTGACTGTTCATTTATTGGATATCTTAAACCTTCAAGTTCAAACTCATCCATTAATGTTAATTGCCATTAATAATTTATTTTTTAAAAAATAGCATATTGTTTGTGCTGAAGAAAACAGCAAGCAAGTCTCTTGTATGGTGTATAATACAGCACACACACAGAATCAAATGTGGGTTTTACTTTCTGTAGTTGTATTGTCTAACCATTATAAATCTGCCATAACAGAAATGTTTTTTAAGTCTACTGGTACTCATCATACAATGCATATTTTATGTAACAATCAGAAATTACTGAAATCAAGAATAGTGCTCAAAAGTAAAATTCTCAAACTCATATTTGTTGACAGAAGCCATATTGTTTGAACATATTTAATGATGTGGACAGGAAATCCAGGAGTAATTCTTTCCTGCTTACTGCTCTCAATTATGTACAACACAAAAAATCCTTGTTCCTTTCCTAGTAGATAAAAATAATAACCCTGTTCAAAGCCTGACAGGTTTTTATTATTTTAGAGAAAAAAAACTTTTTAATAAAGAAAAAGGAAATCCCTAACCAGTCTACCAGCAACAAGAAAACTGAGTCATTGAAAAGATCAGTGAAAGCCACAGTATCTTGCTTGGTGTCGTTTAATATAAATCAGAAACTATAAAAGATTTTATTGAAAATTGGGTTTGCAATTTTTCTTTCAATGAAAACAGCTTTAGAATACCAGGATGGTTAATTACTAATAAAAATAAATTCTTCACTATCATCATCATGTGTAATTTCTGATCTGGGGGTCAAAAGTCTGATCTTCATTTCTTCCTGTCTCTTGTTTCTTTAGCCAAACTACCTCAAGATGTCCAGACACTCACTTTTTTGTCTTCCCTTTGATGTCTTGTCTTCAGCCTTACTAGGAATGTACACATTTGCACTTGTTTCTCATATGTATAGCAATGAAGAAGCATTTGAACAGCAAGATGGCATTCTCCTGCATTTTCATCAAGATTTACAGGTGTTTTTGTATGAACATTTTACTTGGAGGGCGTTGAAACAATGCATACCAGCTGAATACCTGCCACACTATCAGATTTTATCCTGTGGTGTTAAAGGAAAAGGTGTACACACAAAACAAGCTACCTACCATCCACAAACTCCAACAGAGAATTGTTGATCCTTCAACAGCCATTTCCGTGAAAACATATATCCCTCTGTTGTCAAATGTTGCTACAATGTCTGCATAAATGTAGATGGTGGGCACTTTAAGCACTTGTTGTCATGTATCCAATTTCAGGTGTCTGATGTATAAAACAAGAATTCTATCTAGTGATATCTGTCTGTTTGCTAGGTTGGCTGTAGAAGTGTTTGTATACATCTTTTTGGGACAAACTGTATTTTAATCACACATTTTGGGAGTACCTCTGACTTGCTCACAACCATAGTTTCTATTTTTTTTAATGTTTATGACCAAAAACATTTTTCTCTTTCTTGTTTGAAGATCACCAGTCAGTTTCTGCAGCAGTTCTTCTGATTCTTCTCTCAAGAAAGTATTATATTTAATGTTGTTTTCATTCCTTCCATACAACTGCATTCTCACTATCTCTCATCATTATCCTCCCATATAAACAAACAGATAAAATGATATGTAAAAACAAGAAATCATCTTTCAAACTAAAGAGAAAACATTTTAATGCATTTCACTAGTTGTATGACAAAATCCTTTACGAGACAACAACACACGTATAAATACTGCATATCGTACTGATAGTATCAAAAACTTTACAATTGAGTTGTGTACTTCCTTAATTCACAAACTTCTGTTTAAAAATACAGATCTGATGAGATCTTGCTTACCCTGTTTGGCAAAAGGTGGCATTGCTCCCCAGGTAGCCGTTTTCTTTTGAAGGTTTCAATACATCATAGCCAAAAACAAATAAAGTAATAAAATGATAGGTAAGGACGGATAAATAATATATAAAAACCATATCCACACACACATACACACAAAATTGGCGTGGAAGTTATTATTATTATTATTATTATTATTATTATTATTATTATTATTAATTTGTTACAAACAAACCTCATTGGCTAAAAATATCCCCAGATGTTCACAGTAAATGTAAAGTGAAATTATTCTTCTATTCTACATAAGTTATAAATTCAAGGTATATAATCGTAAAAATACTGATAATGTATTTTTTTTACTACTTTTAATTAATTAATAACTTTGTCTCTCTCTTCAGAGCCATTGTTCCCCCCAACATAGACGCAATAGAAATAATTAGCCAAGGTAAGGCCGGTAACTCGTGTGAAGTTATTCAAACAAAAATGGCGGTAACTCGACTGTATACAAATGGAATGTAAAACTAATCGAATTCTACTATGATGTAGTGTCTCCCTATTCTTGGCTGGCGTTTGAGGTAAGACTGAGATATGTCTGAACCACCCCACACATATACGGTTTTTAAGTTGGTCGGAATTAAATTTTTGGATTAGTGACAATTTCCAAACTAGTAATAGTACTGTTACAGTAAGTAGCATTTACCGATACATAGCTTATTACTGGTAAAACGCCTAACAAATTGGTGAAATAAGCGGTCCAGTCGTATCGGTACTTCCCTTTATTTAAATACCACACTACTATATGTTGTTGGAGTGGTTGATTTTTTAAAAAAAATTTAAGCTTATCTTGACATCTTAGATACTTTAAACCCTGTAATGGCGGGGAGTCAAGGGGAAGTAACACGGCGAGGAAAAAAAAAACAAGGAAACGTTGGGTACATTCCCCTTATATGTAAAAGTTGCCTTTCTAAAAGAACACACACACACAGCTGACTGATCATTGTATTTTCTGAAAATATTTAATTTCAGACTCTGTGCAGATACAGATCTTACTGGAATATTGATTTGATGCTGAAGCCAGTATTTCTTGGAGCAATCATGAAGGAAACAGGCATGTCGTGATAGTAAATTTCAATTTTATGGGGAATGAAGTATATTAGAGAATGAATTCTGTAACCATTTGATGAGCACTCAGGTGATACCTAATCATTGACATGGTTTGATTGATTCGATCTCTTTTCTTTGTTGTCAAAACATTAGCACTGTTGCTACTTAAAGCAACAATAAGCAGTCAGTCTAGTGAATGAGAAAAACAAAACCAAAATAATTTATAGTAAATAATTATATTTAAATGAAATCTATTAAAATTTTCTTTTTAAAAAATTTTGTGTCTAAATTTATAGAAAATCAAAAGAAATCATAGTTATCCAAGGATATGTATAATTCTAGTTCTTTTTTGAAATGGTTAAAAATATAATCTGAAGCCAACAATAGATTTGAATATTTAAGTAGAAGAATAATTAGCAATAAAATTGCTATAACCACTATTATGTACTATTTTAACTAAATGCCTTTGCTGCATAGTAATACTGGTTATAATTAAATTACAACAAAGCATGTAATGCAGTTTTTCATCTTTTTCTATCAGCAGTAATTGTTCTTTAGTGGGAGGTCAGTATGTATTACTGATGGGTTATCTCACACTGATGTAATCAGATTCCATGCTAACTAACACAGGAAGATTTGTGTAGAAAGGCCTGCACCAACTTTTGGTGTGTCTGCAGCTTCAGGTTTATGCCATTACCTTCCAGATTGAACAAATTTGGAGGTATATTTTAATACAGGTCACCATAAAAAAACTTTGGCAGCAAGAGAAGAGAGAGAGAAGGCATTACCTTGACTCTACTGCAGACTTTTATCACTCATTGTGCCTTCATAGGGAACATTCAATACAGACAAAAACAAAATTGACATGAGTGAATCCTTTTCACACCATGATGCTTCTTCTACCATTTTAATCTTTTGAAATGTCTAATTGTGGAACATGTTTCTTTGCATAAGACTTTTATCTCTATGGTAAAATGTGTGCTTTGACTGGGCTTGTAGGTTTTGAATTTTCTGACTACTGTACTTCATCTTTAAACATATTCATTTATTTTTTTGTATGTGCTTTTGGTGCCCACTTGTTTTAAAAATATGTGACATCTAAGAAATAAAAGAGGGCAACTCCTCAAAAAAGGCATCTGATTTCACAAATGATGTATACTTTTCCACATTAGTCAAGTTAATGCTTTAGCATGAATCATTCTTTTTAGGTAGAGTTTAACTGCAACATATGTTCAGCAAAGAGTCATTTTAATTTAAGACTTTTGGAAAATTCTTCTTTAAGAATTTTTGCTGTTTGTTACAGGTAATAAGCCGCCTGGAATGCTACCTGTTAAGGCTGAATATTTAAATAAAGATGTGATAAGGGAAAGTGAATACTTCCAGGTTCCACTGAAACTGCCATCTGTAAGAATTCTCTTGTGTGTATCTTTGTTAGATATTACTTTTCAGCTTAATGAATACTGGGATGGGGAGAGTTTGTACGCAGCCCTGTGACAATATTTATACCAGATGTATGTTTGCTATAAAATGATTAGGGCCATTTTAGTGTAGACAAGCCTAACTTCCACATTAATCTATTTCAGAGTTTACCTCATCCATAACCTATTTCACACTTGAATTTTATGAATACATATTAAACTTCTAAGGTTATAATAAACCTAAAACACTTCAACATTAGACTCAAGTGTGTCCATCATGGGGATTTTCATTAGTATACAAATGAGCAGTATTAATATTCTCATCCTGGAGAAAATGAAATTAATTTTTGTTTACCAAATAACATTTGATAAAAAATAAGAAACAATGGTTTTTGTTAATGGTATTGTTTATTTAATTTTATCCTTTGTGGATATCTACTTACAGATTATTTTAAAATGCTTACTAATTATGTGAAGTAATTGCTAAGCATTTTGATCACTTGGTTACCAACAGTTACATATGATCTTGGCTTCGGATGCTATGTGACAGCTTATGGTTGTTACTTTATCAATCGCTAGGGAGTGGTTGATGCGTTCACCTGTTCAAGCCAAGGAGAATCTATGTGATTATACAAGTTTTACATTTAAACAAAATTTACATTCAGCTGTTGTGTTGTTCAAGTAGAAAGTTGCTCAATGACCATTGATGCACAACTTTTGCTTTTCACACTGTTTTGCGGGCTGAATCCACTAACAATGTCAATAGTTTTCTGCAAACATTGACCAATTGCAGATTCACCTGGGCCATGTTCTTTGTGACTACATAAATAAATAAAGAGCAGCCTTTTTGATGAGGAACAACCAGTTGCATATATAGCTTCCGACATGCCCATATAGTGCCACCCACCTGGTTTTCCATCATTGTTTCTAAACATTTGCATAACACTTGCATACAACTTCCTGCTTGACACATCAATTATCTATCTAAATTTGCATTCAGACGATGTTTTCTCCCTTACACAAAAAGATTTTCAATTTTGCTTAAGTCATTGTACATGACTAATTTGTTTTTAAAGAATAAGTTTTAGCTACTATTTGTGATAAGAAGATGATGTGCTATTTGAAATTCCATAGCTACTTGCTAATAACAAGCCTATAATGTTGTTGTTCCTCTTTAACATGCTTGCTACAGTGATGCATGACAAAACTTTCAAAGGAACAGAAACTCTGCCTCTGTATTTTCCCATTTAACTATTGAATTGATGTGACCAAGATGAGTTGATCTAATGTCCATGTTTTAATTTTACTTAGACTATTTCATGACGTGTCTTCATATTTAAACTTTTAAAAATATCAACCAATTAAATTTGCATTGTATCCAAATGCTTGTTTCTAATTGTAGTTGTAAGATAAGATGTTGATCCAAAGAACACTAATTACTGATAAATGAGTCTGTCAGAAGGGGCCAGAAAATCAATTTGTTTCTGCCAGTTACACAGTGTACTGATAGATAGAACTAATAAATAAATGTGTTCATAATGTTAATATATTGCAGAATTCTTTCAATGTGTCATTAAAACCTATATGTAAAGAATGCATACTTTTAGTTTTTGTGGACTTTTGGTGTTACTGTACATCTTAGAAGTGTATTGATGTGGTTTTCTACAATGATTTTAAAGGACCCAGCAGAAGTGATGTTCATCAAAGGGTCTCTGCAAGCGCAGCGTTTCCTGACATCCATTGACATGGTCACTCCACAGCACACTGAAGCCCTCTCACGAGAACTCTGGCTAAGGATACACAACAGGGTAAACAAGATCTCCAAATCTCTTGACAGTGCAACTAAAGCTAAACTTTAATTTACCGTTTTCCACTTTTTTGTATAGTTTTATTTAATGGTGAACCAGTCACTTATAGGGCTTTTTATATGATGACAAATCTGAAGTTTCAAGAGGAATACACCTGAGATGTCATTGCTAAAGTACAACGATTTACTAAAGGATGTGACTGCATCGGTAGAGCAATTTTCAGTCAAAACAGATGAAAAGAAGAAAAGATAAATCAAGAATTGATCTGTTATTTGGTGGACAGATGAATAGAGATGAATAATGCTTAAATGATGAGTAGCTTATACATTATTTTGAGATCATATCTGTAACCTGATGGATCTGTGGTGCCTGCTACAAAGAGAAAGAAACAGATTCTTTTTTAAGTGAACAATTACAACTTATTTTTATTGCTTGTGTCAGAGTTGGTTTACTTATTTTTGATTGATTGTATTGTATTTTTTTTCTTCTCTTTTTTTAGGATGAAGACATTACAAAAGATGAAAGCTTTTTTGAGGTTAGTTCATTGACTTTATCTATCTGGAAAAAAAAATTGATTGCAGAGACAATAAAATGGCTGTTGTACTGTTTTCCTCCACAATTTATTAACTGTCCAGCACAAATGATGATTCTTTGTTCAGACTTTGATTAACCCTTCTCAGCTTCAGGACAAGTGATCTAACATAATTTCTTCTTACACAGATCTCATGTAACCTTGTGGATTGTGCTGAACCTGCATCTCCAAAATTCTTTGCCTAACCTGCAGAATCATCATATATGTATGTGTGTGTGTGTGTGTGTGTGGTGGTTTTTTTGTTTTTTATTACGATTTCAACTTTCTAAGTTTCTAGATGAACTGATATGTTTGTCTTAAGAATTTTTGCTGCTGTGTAACCTGAAGGAGCCAACACTTCTCTTCTTGTCTGGCAAAACTTGAGAACCAGTGTTTGTTGGAATAAGAAGCATCTCATAACTATCCACAGGTGTGACTGTTTCTCTATTGCTTTTATGGTAATGAAAACCAGCTATAGTTCTGATCACCATGTAAAAATGTCACATTTTTGAGTTACTTGATTCAATATTGCATGAATAAAATCTATTGAAGTTGGCTAAGCCATGTTTTGCATTATTGCTTGTTGTTTGTTTAATTTATAATTCTTATTAAAATTCTATACAAATAACAATTAGCATGCCTGGTAAGTAGAGATTACATCATGGTAGTTGGTCATAACAGATAAATCACAGGGGAAGTGCGTGTTAGTTCAAATCTGTGGTTTTAACATTTTGAATGAATCAGACCATACAAGGAACAACTTTATCAGAGACAGCAAATAAATTCTTTTATGTAAAGCTGTTAGATTATGTAGATTGTTATTATGAAGGTTCTCTAGGTGCTTGAAATCATCACACTTACCTGCATCAGCTAACAACTGACAGGGCAGTGGCTTATTAACTCTTGGGAAATCCAGAAGCCTTTCAAGGCTGGAGTTATGACAGCAAGTTTTTCATAAGAAATTTAATTTCAATTTATTTACTCATGAGAGTCAAAATGAATCTTTTACCTGAGACTTTTATAGAAGTAGAGAGGTTCTATAATTTTTAATGATTTCATTGGGATTGCAGGCTGCACGAAAAGCAGATGTCAGTGATAGTTTGATCCAAAAGTCTATATCCGCAATCAGAAGTGATGCTGTGAAGGATAGGCTGAGAAGT
Source organism: Nautilus pompilius (assembly GCA_018389105.1). NCBI lineage: Eukaryota > Metazoa > Mollusca > Cephalopoda > Nautilida > Nautilidae > Nautilus > Nautilus pompilius. The sequence goes on along the minus strand of JACATO010002210.1, from coordinate 17,731 downwards.
TACACATCAGAAGCTCTGAAACACGGGGTAAGTGATTGCTTTCCCATTGTAAAATGAAATTCTGGTTGATGGTGGTGACCATAAATTTGAATTGGTTCAGCTGTTATTTTACTCTTTAAAAATATATTACATGAAGAGACACTTTGTATACGCTGCCTTTTTATTAGACATCCATCCTTTCCTGCTGTTAGTTGGGTAGCTCACTTCAAGCCAATGTCGACAACAATGGCACTCTAATTTCTAACATGTTAATGTGACCACTTGATATAAATGTAGAACGTCAGAAGGGCAGGTAGTTTCTAAAATTTACACCGAAGCTGCTTTCATCAAAATGTATGCACTTACCTAGTTGAAAAGTATTTTAGCCTGCTGCTTCCACCAACTGGTTTTGGTGAAGTATTCCAGGCAGATACTGCAGAATTACTTTAAAAAAAAAATCATTTCCTGATGTCCAATTACTTTTGTGAGGTTCATTTGATGTTGACAACTCCTGGTGACAATTACTGCTCAAATCTCCACCTTGAAGTGACTTGGCAGTCTACCAAGTGCACTATTTCTCCGTCTAGGAGGATGTGAACTGAGGCCAATTGGATCTCTTTGCTCTCTGTGATGTCTCATACTTGACTTATGGAAGAAAGGAAGAAAGGTTCAATTAACTGAAACCAGAGATTTTCTCTGGTGGATGCTGTATGTGCTGACATCAGCATGCAGGTTTGAAGAATAATGTTCAATTAAGACTAACTTTTATACTTATGACCACCTACTGATATTCGAGAACCAATCTACCTTTACAATTTTCTTCTAAAATTGATTTTTTAGGGCTTCATATATCTTTAATATAATGTGGTCTTTGTGTCTGAATCGCCAGGCATCTAGAATGCATATTTAAAGTTTCTGCTTGAAATCAACAGTATCTTGAAACTTTCAGAAAGAATGTTTTGTAGAATTATGACCAAATAGTAGAAATATGAAAAGAGTCTGTTTTCGTAAATATTTTAAAGTGCATTACCACATGGAGAAAAAAGATGAGTAAATATAAAAGTACTTATTTACATATCCAATAAAGTAAATGCATTACATCTTTTAGTATTACCATGTGAAATAAAATAATTCACAAGTTTTTAAGATCAAATTTTTCAACAATTATATACGATGTTAAAATGAGAGATGGTTGGGTTTTTATTGTGATGTAGTGCAGCACAAGGATTTTTTTATTCCTCACAATTTGCTGATAGAGCTCCATGGAACAACTGTGTTTGTGAATGATAGCAAATACAATTTACAAAGTTACCAAATTTGTGGAATTGTAACTTTTACTTCTCTTTCTTTGAGGACCTGTATGATTTCACTGATGGTAGAGATACATCTGAGTTGAGGAAGATTTTTTAAATCCAAGAGTTGAAATTGTATTTTGAACTCATCTAAATCATTGAAAAAGGATTTTCAAACAGATTTTAAATCAAATTTCAATACCACCTCACCACCTCAAAGGATGAAGACAATAACAGCTTTCTAATTGATATCAAAGTAGATCTCATTTTATTTGTTTACATTATTCTATTAAATTGATAGTCGTGTTAACAGTCTCAGAGGATGAAACTTGATAATAATCTTTCAGGTTTCAAAATTTGTGGACCTAGGACTTATAAAAATGGCAAAAAAAATATTTCAATTTATTTTTGGGATAGCTTTGGATCATTTGTATGCAGTCATTTTAGATTCTGAAACAGCTATATCCCAAATAGAGTCAAAGTTATCTCTCAGACAAACAAGTTCTTTAGCTGTATGTTCCACAAATTTTACACTCCCAGATGACATTCTTTTAGACTTGATAAATTTACTGGTCTTAACAGTAATTTTTAAAATTCTCAAGGTTGTTTTCTAGGATTTGAAAAAACACAATTGTTGCAACTTTTCTTGAAAGCTCACTGCTTTACATTTGACAAGGGTATCACATGACTGTTCTTGTATAGTTTCCAAGACTTCAGGTAGGATTTATAACTGTGATTGTATTACTTTTAATGAATGGAATTTAGCTGTGAAACAAGTAAGACACAATGGCTGAATATGTACTTGAGGACATTTCAGCAGATTTTGAAAGGTTTTTGAACTGTTGCCACAAGTTTTGGAGAATCTCATAGAAAATGATGATTTCTGTATCAATGCTAAAATTTCATAATAAGAGATTTTCCAGAAATAGTCTTGAATGGCTAAATTTAATACATTTGGCAATGGACAGTTATTGCTCAGGTTTCCTCCTCTTCAAAATGAGAGCTTTTTTGAATTTTTCTTGAAGAGTGTTGATGCCATCAAAGCAATGAATCTACAATTTTTGATGTTACAGCCAAAACACAATAAGAAATCTTTGTTCACAGTAAAGATGACTGGATCACATTGATTTGATGAATATAGTCTAATATTAACTTGCATACTTCCAGATAATCCAACAGTTCACATACATAAAGACATCAGCTTTGTTATGCTGGCACCAGCTGTTTCATCAGCAAGAAAAACATAATAATGAGTGATTCTGACATCTGAAGCAAACTGACTGAGAATTTCATGGTATCCATGGTGAAAGCCAATTAGATTTTTGCTCCATCCATCCTGAGATCAGGATCATTTTTTCATCTTCATCTGAGCAACTGGCTCAGTTTGTTGAGCCAAGTAACACAGGCTAGTAAAATTTCTATGAGCATCTTCAAGGAACTCAGTCTTCCTTTTTCACACCAAAAGTTTTAATCAGTTAACTGAATCATAATGAGTTTTACATTTTTCGTGTTGTGGACATTGTTATAATGCATTTTTTCCTCATTTCCGACGCCATATTTTGTGAATGCTTCTTCTGGTTTACCGCTACCTTGAATTGAATGCTTTGATACTTGTCGACATGGATAACAGAACAAGATCATACTACATTTCTGTATGTTTACTGTTTGATCTTTTGGCAAAATGGTACCTTGGAATTACTCTGGATACTGTCGAAAATCTTTCAGTCTTGATTTTGGTTATATTGGCGTAAATAGCTGATCACTAGTAGATGAAGTAGAACATGAAGCTGAAGCAACATCAATTTGTTTTTAAAAATTTTGCTTTTTTTCCCTTCAGCTTGGATCACTTTATTCTTTGGATTTTTGTTGAAAAATCATCAGTTTTGTTTCATACCGGAAAATAGTATGTACAATGTTGCATTTGTTATGTTTGTCTTCATATGCAGTTATAGGTAGTGAATGAACTTTCTTCAGTTTTTCATAGTCTTATGGATATCAACAGACTTACTCTCATAAATACATGGTGGGAGATATTTTACAGGAGCAGAGCGCACTCCAAAATTACAGTCTAATCAGGCTGACAGTCAGAATGAAAAACAGTTCATTAGTGACCTCTTCTAGGATCAGGGTAGTTATGAGTCATCATGGTTTTCAAAGAGCCACCCAACAGGAAACATGTGGTCATAAGACCCTTAGTTATTATCAATAAGTGTCTGCTGGCAGGATGTAGAGATAATAAGGACATATTGAGAGTGTTTATTTTAACTATAAAGACAAAAGATAGATTTTTTTTTCAGTTGTTGAATTAAAATTTCTGCGGTCATGTGACTTAACACTTATTCGAAGCCTTGAGAGTAATAGAGAAAACGTTTCAGTATTGAATATACACGTCACAGTGATTTTATTAAGAGATCGTTGAATTTTTCAGTAACACGTCCATGTAATGCCAAAATATCTTTTCTGTTACTCGCAAACTTTTGAACAAGTTTTAGGTCAGATCTGACAATAATACTGGATTCAATGAATTTTTATTATGTAATTTCAAAAAAATAAACTTATATTTCAAGGAGTGTTTGAGATTGTGGTTTATTATTACTGAAACTTAAATTGTTCATAACTGAAATGAGGATAAGATATTTGCATTCCAGAATTTTTATAACATTTTTAGTATCATTTTAAAGTAATTAATAATAAATAAATATGCAATTTAATTAAAATTGAAAATATTTATACAAAAGTTTTCATTTGAAGGCAGTAATATAATAAGAGATACAGTAATAAACTTTAAATAAACATGTAGATAACAAGTTTAAATAAAGTCTTCCAAAAAGTTGCGTTTGATTTTTCTCTCCCCCTTTTTTTTACAAACTCTTTGGCAACTTCATTTAAGGTAATATCTATTATCAGAATATTTCTGTACTAGTTTGGCCCTGATTTTTAACCATCCTCCTAGCCTCGTCTACTATCTTGTTTCTGACTGGCAACTATGACATCCAACAGAAAATTTGGAGAATATAAGACCGAGTGAGAAAATATGAATATTGATGGACTAGGGACCTTTCTTGTGAACCACACCCTCTAAAAGGGGGCCTAACTAAGGGACTTTTATATGGGAACCAGAATGAGTAGAGTTTTACTAATTATATTAGCAGTCAGCGGAACTTATTACATTGAAACACACACTTTCACTGTTGCTTTTAGCATTGAACCCTGAATCTTTTTCTTCTTGCACTGGGACCAATGTAACAGTCTACGTTTTGGTTATTTAAGAGGCTCTGACATTTGATTCTAGAAGTAAATCTTTTTTGCTGTTTGGCTGAACAATCTGATAAACAATCAAAATTATCTTGCATACTTTGTGTATCTCTCTTTATACAGCTACTGTTCTGGTCTGTCTCTCTCTCTCTCTTTTTTTTTCTGTTTTATTTACCCATCTAATATCTATATAATATTTGGCAATATAGCAATCAGTCAAATCAACTGATATTTCTTGTTTTTTTTCAGTTAAAAGTAATTTTTACAATTTTTTTCTTTTTTATTATCATCAAATATTATATAGATATTGCTTTTATTTAATTTTTATCCAGCTTTTTTTTTTGCAGATGCAGAGAAAGCTTAAGTCTTATTTCTGTACGAATTCATTTAAACAGAAAATGTTTTATATACTGCAGATATTTAAAAAGTCACCAAAATGTAGAGGGAAAATTTGAGTAAATTCAGAACTTGAAAACACACTCTTCCCTATCTGAGAAAGAGCAAACAGCACTTTCTCTTTGTATAATGATGGTAATTAGTTGATCTCCGATTTTGTACTTATGTATAGAGAGAGATTGTAGCATCCGAACAAATGACGGCATTTAACAGTGTAATAAAAATGCTTGTTTCTTCAGTTATATTAGTTGGTGTTGAACATATTTTCTTTGCACACAAGACCGAAGTGCCTTACATAAGAGGGAATCTGTTAATGTTGTAGACATTTTAAACTAATCGTGTTTTCTCTTATTCTCCATTGTTTACAGGCCTTTGGTGTTCCCACGATTGTGGTTCATCTAGGAGAGAAAAAAGAAATGATTTTTGGCTCTGACAGATTCCCTGTATTGGCCAGAATTCTTGGTAAGTGGTCATGCAAATATAATTTTTTTAGTTTATTATTTCATTTCCTGTCATGTTGTATTAATTACCCCAGTAATTTTTGTCATACATGCCTGCTTGTGTGCTCTACTGGTGTTTATTAAGATCACTGTTGGAAAATCCTGTTGAAGATGGCAGTGCCAGGCCTCTCATGGTGCAATACAAACCACCTTATGCTTGCATTTGTTAACCAAGTACTAAGCTCTGGAAGAAGATTAAAAGGTTGCTACTTGTACTTTAGATAGCTCATTGGCCAGTGAGCTCAAGCGCTAGTAAAAAAAACAATAGCAAACAATTCATTTCTAGGTTTAAGACCACCTCAAACTGCTGTACAACCAAAACAATGAGTATGCCTACTGAAAAACATCTGTAAATTTTCAGATCAGTACACTCAAATAACTTTTGTTGATGGTGGCAGGGAAGATTACCAAAACATATGTTCATTTATTTAGTTCCATCTACTCTTCTTTGCTTAGTTTAAAATGTGGCAGGGAAAACCATGGCATGGGAGATAACTCAGCATGTTTGTCTTGTAACGGTTTGGTTGTTTTAGCATGTTTTCAAAGAACTACCTTCTTTTTTGTTCATGCAACAAGTTGATTCACTTCTGCCACTGTGTAAAAAGCAATATATTTAACAAAAAAAAAAACAACAAGATGAATGTTAGGACTGCCATTTAGATAGGTTGTGTTGATTGCTACATTTTTACATGGATGCATAATATTTATTTTTGACTGTTTCTTTGTTCAGATGAGCACTGGCTTGGACCAAACCCTGAGCAACCAGAGAGCAAGTTATAGGAAGAAGAACGGGCACACATGCACTTTTATTGTTTAAAAAGAAACAAATATACACTTATAGTTTTTAGTAAAATATAATCTTTGATAAAGAAACGGTGAAACCCATATTATTAAAAAAATAATGTAATAAATTATCCTTTATTTTAATTTGGTCGCTAAAAAATTAATTGGAATTTGTTAAAAAGAACATAAATGACGTAATACTTGAAAATGTCAGATGGTACAGTATGATAATCTGAATTATCTCTGAATGAGAAATAATTACCCAAAGGTTAGTGAAAACATGACTTTTGTAATAATTTGGTGTGGATTCCATGTTACATTTTCTAACCCTCCCAGAAACCAACAGTGATAAAGATTCCTTTTTTGTTATTTTATTATTACATGTGTCTGAACCAAGCTGCTGCTGCAACTGGAAATCTTGCATACCACCTGATGCTGCTGCAGTTAATAAAGTTTTTAAAATTAATTATTATTTATTTTACTTTTGTAAAAACAGTCATAATTGTTTCATAATCTTATTAAACTTTTATGCACTTTGAGGTAATTATGGTAAAATATTTTAAAATAAAGTTGTTATTATTATCATATGATGGCAGGTTCAAGCCATGGTAGTATTTACAGGTGTTTGTATCTGTTGGATGGAGAGAGGTTTTCTTTTGATGTAATATGGTCTCTGGTGATGATGCTGCTTGGATATTACTGATGCTCTTCATCAGGTGGTTCTTCACAAACCCTAATCCATCCAGTGATGAGTGATAGTTTTCATTTCCCACATTTTGGTTATTTCTATCTCCAAGTCTTTTTTATTTTAAAATTTTTTCAATTGATATTATTATTTTTCTCTTTTGCATCCCTAAAGGGTTGGTTTTTTGCAGCTTTCAACTCAAACCACTACCAAAGCTTAGGTCGTCGTGGCACATTCCAAACAATTCTGGCTGGCTTCTTTCTGGAGTCAACCACTAGATGCTTATTTATGTATCTTATGTAATCTTCATGTTCATTTTAACTTTCTGCAATTTTCAGAGTTCTATCATCATTATTATTATAGACTACTTTTCTTTTCAAATAAGTGTTAACCTACTAAATTACTTGCATTGAGGAAAGGCATAGAAATCTGATTATGTTTGGTATAAAGACCCTTTAGGGAGGTGGACTGAAGGGAATTCAAATGAGGGAAGATACTGGGTAAAAATAATTCATGATAAAGTCAATACTGCCATCTGTAATGTGCTTCAGATGCTTGTTCGGCTAATGTTGTTGTAATTGTTTTTCTTGTGTTTATATACAATACTGCCACTCCTTTCCATTGAACTTTGTCTACATCATCCTGCTAAGTTTGCTGCAATTTTATTTTGCTAAAGAATGATGACAACTTTAATATCTCCTGGAGTTATTGAACTTCTCTACAGATTGTGTGTGGCAAATGCTTACAAATCATACATTTCAAGAATACAGTGTCAAACAAAAACAATTCATACCCTGTATTCCACCCAAGGTGCACTTGCACCCTACCACCCTTCAAATCTGTATCACTTAGCACCAGTTGAGTCTTAGAGTATGTGGCACACAGACAGACCTTAACTACTAGTGCTTTTGGTGCCCATGGAAAACCCCTATATATATATATATATTTTTTTTTCCACATAATTATGGACTCTATCGTCTGCTTTTGCCAGTCACGCAGATGGTATATGGAGGGTTAAATTATCGTATTTTGTTTTTTTGAGAAATCACAGAATGAAAATAAAGTAATAAAATTTACTATATGTTGTCATTAATATTATTTATCCTCACGGTTGCTATAAAAGGCAGAAAATTAATCATAATTTTCAAGCATCTATAAAAGCCTAAAACGGACAAATTAAAACGTTAAAATAGCTGGCTATTTTATTTATTAATACGCGATAAGAGAATAGATCGATATCTATTGTCCCAAATTCTACATAACTTACCAAGATCGATAACTCTGCAAAAAATGGCTGAGGTGTCTAATTGTTTCAGAGCGCTGTGGCTCTGCCATTCGGAGCAAGATGAGCAAAATGAAAACCCACCCGTATGATTTTCCAGGAAGTAAAAGCTATTTTTCGAGGGTTGGCTAGTGGAGAAAAACAAAAAAAATAAACTATTAATCAGAAGAGTAAAGGGCAGAGATATTTTAAACCCGTCGAATTAGATCCCCATTTTTTTAAGAAAGTAGTGGGGATAAGTTACAAATGACGACATGTCTGCCATTGAACAAATATGGCTGCGCCTCTCACATCATCATCCCCCCCAACCCTAACCCTCACCCCAAACTGGGTGCAAGAACTTTCCAAACTGAACGAAAGTTCAAATTTCAGTTTTGAAAAGTAATGATTATTTTCAACCGATAATACACTGGTGTGCAACAGCAGAACATTCCGAGTATTAAACCAAACAGGTGTAAGACCACAGCCATTGTGAGGAAAGCTCCCATGTGTTTTGTACTTTGCTCACTCAGAATGGGTGAAGCCGCACCCGAAGTATTCTACTGTCTGTCTGTTCTCTTCATATTTTACTGTTTACTGGCATTTTGGTAATATCTAAATTTCTGTCTGCCAGTTAAAGTTAATTGTATATAATTAAATGATGTGAATAAATTCCTGTAAATTATGAATAGCAATTGTTTTCTAAACTAACAGTGGAGACAACTATTCATTTACATTATGGCATCACTATACCTTTTGCATGGCAGCGTTGTTGTTACAATACATATAGAACCATTTTAGTACTTTCAGTAAATTATTTTAATTTAGCACCAAGGAGTTTCATGTCAGTACAGTACTCTCATGCTGGCACTGTCATTCACAATTCATTTTGAGAAAAATAAGCAATATGCACAACTGGCCAAAATCTGGAAGAAAAGACAAATATGGGAACAATTATTTTAAAATAAAAAATAGTATAACCAATTTATTTTTTGCCATACCTAGTGATCGTAGGATTCAATACATAGATTTATAAAGACTACACACATTTTATCAAGTTTGACTTAAACCTTTGCTTCATCAAAAATAACCTACCATTGCTCTGTTCTGGGGAGTCTATCAACTAACTTTATAAAAGATTAGAGTGTTGTTGAGTTCCATGCTGTCTGGAGGTATTTCTGTGACTGCTGCGTCATGTGACGACATTGTCTTGCATTTCATACCATAAGAGTTAAAGGCACGTTCTGGAGAACAAACACCCTGCCTCCTTTGCTTTCCTCAGAGCCACTATCTTATTGCAGAATTAACTCTGCATCTATTAGTCAACTGCCAGAATGAATTGCATGTCTTTGCAGGACATTAGTAATGCTCTTTTATCAATATTACATTAATTGTACAAAGATCAACTGTATTAGCTTTTGGCCACCCTAATCCATTAAACTATCTCCTCTATGTTTAGCTATAGGAACAATATATTGTTCTGTCGGTGTTCTCCAACTTCTTTTTTTTTGCCCCCACACATTCTATGTTTGGGCCAAAACACCTCAAACTTTGATTCATCAGTCCATAACACTTTATTTTGGTCTTTTGTAGTTCGATGATCATGTGATTTTATTTATTGAAACATTTTCACTTTATTAAGAGGTCTAAGCAGTGTGACTTTAGAGGTTTACAAATATCTCCTGTTCAATGTATAATGCACTGTGAATTATATGGCAGGCATCATCTTATTGAGCCATTTCTCATCTGATAAAATTATATCACAAGGATATGAGTGAGTCCAAACTAACATTAATATTTAAGTGTTCTGGAGAAAGGGCGGAAGTGTTCAAAAGGGGTATGGATTTAAAACAGATTGAAAAAACTGTTCCTCAATGTAACACTGTCATATTGCTCAACTATACTTGGCTAGAGGTTTGACCTTAAAGAACTACACTTAACTCCATAAGATTTACAACCTAAAGGGCGGAAAGAGCAAATTGGGCCTGTGTTTGACTTGGGATCTGCTTTCATCAACGTGCGAAGATATTCTTAATTATTGACAGTGAGAAACTAGTTTCAGATTTCCACTTAATAATACTAGTTAAGTTTCTCACAGTATAATCAGTTTATAAAACTTTTGTTTGCATTATATTCATTGTATCAGAGGTAAATCTTAAGACTAGTAACTATATGTTGTTTTAACATGGTCACAGTAGATGGCTATGAATGGGTATTAATGCTACTAGTAACAGTTACTACATGTATGGGTTTTCTTTTACCTTCCAGAGAGATTTTCATTTAAAAAGATTTTTTGTTTTGTTTTTTTATTCAGAATTTTAAGATGATAAATAATTGTTTCACTTGAAAATCATTCTTTTAGGTTTTTATTACTTGTTTCTCTTTCTTTGCAGACTCTGTACAAATTGAGATTCTATTGGGATGCTGGTATTCCATCAAGGCCACAAAATGGCTTGTGGAATGGCGGTAACTTTCAACCATCTTGGTAAATATTTGGACCTCGTCTTTTCGAACTAAGCTAAAACCAGATATATACTGGCAATAGATTTTCTCTCATACTCAGCTGGTGATACAGAACACAAGATAAAAGAAATTCCTTTCATAACGTCTGCTGTCAGATGTCAGTTTTGTGAGAAAGAATGTTGATTTATGTATTGAGGTAATAATGGTAAACTGCTTACTAAATACTTTATATTTTAAATTAGGATTCATACTTTGGCTGGAATATAGGATTCACTTATAAAGGACAAATTGCAGAATTGTACAGCAGAAACTTTGAAAAATGTGGTGAGTGACTACAGAAACACTAGGCTTGGAGTAAAGAGTGTGCAATTATTTTTAAATTCTTGGCAGTTTTGTATGTTTACATTTAGCACTTAATTCCTGTTTGTGATTTTCTTTAAATGTTAAAATTACAAATCACAAATTACAAAAAAATAATTATATTCCCATATTTGTAATTAAAGATTCATCTGTTTTTTTGAGCTCTTTTAAGGTGAAAGTAGATGTTGTTACAACAGCTATAAGATTGAAACTTGGTATGCCAGCTTGTACAGCTGTGGCACAATCAAGGAAGAAATAGTGCTATGCACGGCTATGATACATACATAGTTGTTTATGGTCTTCCTGACAGGAGAGCTCTAGTTGCATTCATACCCATTTAAAAAATTCCACAATTGTAAATTCACAAAATTTCTGTTGGAATTAATGATTGATACAGATAAGTTATTACAAAAGATGTTTTCATTACAAAGTATATATATATATATATTGAGTCTTGATTTTTAGCATCAGTATCTGCAGACATTAGGGATATTTCCTGAATTTCATTGTACTAAATAAACTGACATCTTGTTAAATAAATAAAATGGTACAGGAAGAGACACTGGAGAGAATCTCATATTTATGCAGCATTCATGGATATTCAGTCAGAAAGAAATTGTGTCATGACATCTTGCAATATTATTTGGACAAAAGAAGAAACTTTTCTATTAAATTGTAAATCTAGTAAAAGGCAATAATAGTACTAGATGAATGGAAAGACTACATCATTATTGATTAAATGTTTTATGGCTCCAAATGAATAAATAGGATTCCCTGCAATAAATGTTTTGAACTCCCAGAAGAGAAAGTAAATATTTCTAGGGAGAAATCTGTTCCATTATTTTAACCAAAGTGTGGAATATTGAGATGATCCCTGTTGTTGAGGGGAGAGACTTTAAGTAAATGTTTCTGTAAAAAATATGAAAGAAAGTGTTTAGTGATTCATGAAGTGATAATAACATGATCAATCATATTTAATTTATATTCTCCCTGATTCCTCTCTGCCTTCTTTCTATCTCGATGCGCTGACCGTATGATCTCGTGGGGGGACACAGATAATTATGATAGATGTTGTCTGTGTGGTGACGTTCTACTTTACTTTGCATTTATCTCCCTTTTTAGTTTTGTTCTCGCTTCCAAGCAGCCTCCGTCCCGGCCATCTTTAATCTACCTATACATCGGACCGGACTCGTGGGATCTTACCACGATTTTTCTTTTTTAATTAAGTAATGATTTGGAAAACTCGAAAACTTCAAAGACCTGAAATAACTTTTATGTACACGCTACTAATCAGTTTTCTTGCATAGCGACATAATATCAAAAGGTTCCTGCTGCTGTTTGTTTGTTTGTTTGTTTAATTTGAATTGCGAGTTCTCTCTATTAAACCCTGCTGGAGGAATTGCTTTCTGTCCGACCCCTTTTTCGTCCTGGAAGAATTCTGATTTCAAGATGTACTTATTAATAGGCCTAATGACCTTTCCAGGAACAGAGATTATATAGTTCCCTGACGTACAAACATGAAAAATTGACAGTGTTCCAATTAGCGGAGAGAGGGAGAAGACAAGGTTCTGGTCGTGCGAACCCCTCTCACGGTGCGTGTGTGTGTGTGTGTGTGTGTGTGGACTGCAGCCATAAACCATCTCACTTAATTTTACACCCGCCATCGTCATTATTTCGGTAAAGTTTTTAATAGTAAACGAAAGAAAATGGTTTATTTTTCATTATTTAGTGAATATGGAATAAAAGAGTAGATGGGCGATTTCTATAAATAAAGCCAGCCTCGTGGATAGCTGGGTGGGAGGGTTAACAGACTCGTGGATGGCTGGGTGTGTGGGTTAACAGACCCGTGGATAGCTGGGTGTTAGGGTTAACAGACCCGTGGATAGCTGGGTGTTAGGGCTAACAAACTCGCGGATGGCTGGGTGGGAGGGCTAACAGACTCGTGGATAGATGGGTGTGAGGATTAACAGACCCGTGGATAGCTGGGTGTGAGGGTTAACAGACCCGTTGATAGCTGAGTGTTAGGGTTAACAGACCCGTGGATAGCTGGGTGTGTGGGTTAACAAACTCGCGGATGGCTGGGTGGGAGGGCTAACAGACCCGTGGATAGCTAGGTGTGAGGATTAACAGGCCCGTGGATAGATGGGTGTGAGGGTTAACAGACCCGTGGATAGATGGGTGTGAGGGTTAACAAACTCGCGGATGGCTGGGTGGGAGGGCTAACAGACTCGTGGATAGATGGGTGTGAGGATTAACAGACCCGTGGATAGCTGGGTGTGAGGGTTAACAGACCCGTTGATAGCTGAGTGTTAGGGTTAACAGACCCGTGGATAGCTGGGTGTGTGGGTTAACAAACTCGCGGATGGCTGGGTGGGAGGGCTAACAGACTCGTGGATAGATAGGTGTGTGAGGATTAACAGGCCCGTGGATAGATGGGTGTGAGGGTTAACAGACCGCGGATAGCTGGGTGTGAGGGTTAACAGACCCGTTGATAGCTGAGTGTTAGGGTTAACAGACCCGTGGATAGCTGGGTGTGTGGGTTAACAAACTCGCGGATGGCTGGGTGGGAGGGCTAACAGACTCGTGGATAGATAGGTGTGAGGATTAACAGGCCCGTGGATAGCTGGGTGTGAGGGTTAACAGACCCGCGGATAGCTGGGTGTTAGGGTTAACAGACCCGCGGATAGCTGGGTGGGAGGGTTAACAGACTCATGGATGGCTGGGTGTGTGGTTAACAAACTCGCGGATGGCTGGGTGGGAGGGCTAACAAACTCGCGGATGGCTGGGTGGGAGGGCTAACAGACTCGTGGATAGATGGGTGTTAGGGTTAACAGACCCGTGGATAGCTGGGTGTGAGGGTTAACAGACCCGTGGATAGCTGGGTGTGAGGGTTAACAGGCCCGTGGATAGCTGGGTGTTAGGGTTAACAGACCCGTGGATAGCTGTGTGTTAGGGTTAACAGACCCGTGGATAGCTGGGTGTGAGGGTTAACAGACCCGTGGATAGCTGGGTGTGAGGGTTAACAGACCCGTGGATAGCTGGGTGTGAGGGTTAACAGGCCCGTGGATAGCTGGGTGTTAGGGTTAACAGACCCGTGGATAGCTGGGTGTGAGGGTTAACAGGCCCGAATTTTACCGGACCTTTCTCCGTCTGTTCGGACTATGGTTGCCCCGTCCCTAACTGATCTAGTAAAGCACTGCACGGTGTAGGAAATCATAGCAATGGTTTACAGGTCAGAAACGTGGCCATGCACGCCCAGGTACTAGCGACGGTAGTGTGGAGACGTCCACATTCGCCAGCTTCTTTATTGTTCGGCTGAAAATGATCTCAACGTCGTCTTTCTCCGACGGGGTGGGGCATAGCGGCCGTCGTCGCATCAGCCCCCCTAAAGTACCCGCCTTCCGAGTGAAAGTAAAAGCCTCCACCCGACCCATTCTGCATATCCAAATGTTTAAGAAATCTTACTGCTAAGTTACCACCAAAACGTTATCCTTTAACGACGTTTCGATGAGCTTCCAGGTCGCCGTCTTCAGGATACCTACCTGTGCGCGCGTCTATTCTTCAGCAAAATTGCCTCCTAGTTTAAACCGAGTTACTGTGGATCTGTTTTTTTTTTTGACTTTAGGTCTAATACATCTAGGTGTGGGTAGGTGCAGAAGCACGAGAAAAGGAAGATGAGCTTATTTACCAAGTTCTCCCCATCAGTAGGAAAGGAGAATGTAGCGATGACGACGTCACTGAATCTATCGATCTTTCCCATCCCTCCATCCAGCCAGGGCGTGGCCCCGACCTTGTTGTTTTTTGTGACATGCAGCTTTAATGACCCAACAAGTTCGGGTCTGCCGGCGTAGATGGGATTGCAACGGACCGTTTCTAATTAAAAGCCGCAGCACTTCACTGTTCTTGGTAAGAATTAAAACCTGAATACATCGTCATTGCTGCTCCCTTTTTATTTTTTTTTAAAGCGATTTATTCGGGACCCTTCAGATTTTCTTTTAAATTCTTTATCTTGTAAATTAAAGCGTTTTCTTCTTTTCTTTTCTTTTTAAAGGGAAGAACGAGTTGATTTTGTTCACCTATTAATCTCATTCCGAGTACACTCGGTCTGGCCAAACTTACAGGTCCTTTGAAATCTCCCCTCTCCCATCTCCAGGCTCTAGGGCTCAAGACAATCGCGCCCGCCGCGAGATTTCCCACCGTGGTTTCTGTACCCCAAAATATAAAAGAAACAAGCCGCTCTAATGATTTATAAACATACTAACTAATAATCGGTTCATTAATTATTTCTAATTTATATCTTTCTTTCTCTAAAATCCGACTCTTTTAGCGACAGTTAATCTTGTTTTTTTTCTCTCCCTTCGTTGGAGATAATGGTGACAAATGTGGCCTGCGTAATGATACAGTCACTTTTCCACCATCCTTCTAGCTCTTCCTCTGTCTCGGTTGGTTCCCTCGTCTCTCTGCTCGAAGGCACCAGCTATCCGAAAACTCCGAGAGGAAGATGATGATTATTGCCAGCTTAGACGCGAACTTTTAAAACTTGTCCAACTACGTCGTTTGTTGTGTAGTCCGAGTAATTTAGGTCTACAATAAATTATTTGCTGCCTTTTATTTTTATATTTTTAAAAGGAAATTTAAAATTCTTTAACGAACAAGGCGGTCTGGAGACGGCAGTGGTCCGTGAAGGTGCCGACAGGGTTAAGTTGGAATGGCTCGGTGGAGCCGATATACCAAAGGTTGGCGGTACAAAAAGAAACTGACCAGTTTCGGAAGAATGCTCTGACTAAATGGAAATACGTAGAAGAGAAATCTGCTTTAAAAAGGCATAACTCTGAATACTGAAGTCTAAAAGCTAACGCCGAACCAGTCACCCTGATAGTGCCCGATTGTATACAGTGTTTGCCGAAAAGTTAGGCTGGCGTTTTTTTGTCCCTTGTAGGTTTTTCAGCAAAAGAAAATAAATTATAAACTAAACAAATGACTAAACTGCTGTTACGAGTGCCAGAGGTGTCTACCATCGCCGCTTGCTGGTTGATTTAGTGCATCAGTAAATCTCGTGTCAACACGGACTCGTTCGACTGAGTAAATGCGATGTTTCGTTTGTCTTGTTGTAGAATCTGTTTTTTTTTGAGAGAGAGAGAGAGTGGAAGGGCCAACGAGTTACTCTTTGATAAGACGGCTCGGGTTTTACTGGGGGGTGGGCGGGGAAACAACAGACAAAGGACAAAAATCTTAGGTGATGAGGGCCTTTGTGAATTTTAAACCTCCCTCATTCCTTTAACTGTTTACGTCTTGACGGGCAAAGTTTCACTGGTGTTATTTCTTATTGTTAGCGATAATAGCCCTTTTCTCTCTTTTCGACTACAGAGATATGTGCACTGTCTTGGAGGGTTCGGGTCTTTACTTACTAATTAACGGGGAAAGGAGAGATGAAGTTAGCGAATATTCTCAGGTTACCCTCGCCTCCAGCCATACCTTGCAAACAGAATGACCAAAACGTTTTTAAAACACACACACAGAGAGAGATGATGAGAGGAGAGAGAGGGAGAGAGAGAGAGAGAGAGATGGGGGAGGAGGAGATGGAGGAGAGAGAGAGAGAGATGGGGAGAGAGAGAGAGAGATGGGGAGAGATGGAGAGATGGAGGGGGAGAGATGGAGAGAGTGAGAGTGAGAGAGAGATGGGGAGAGAGAGGGAGAGAGAGAGAGAGCGAGAGAGATGGGGAGAGAGGAGAGAGGGAGAGGGAGAGAGAGAGAGAGATGGAGAGACAGAGAGAGAGAGAGAGATGGGGAGAGATGGGAGAGAGAGAGCAACTACAACACAAACGTTGACAGTGAAAATTAGTTAATTAGCCCTTTGATGACCCAAGAAAGAGGTTAATTCAGCAGAATTAGGGGTCAGTCGTTCAGTCGGTGCCTATCCGGGTATGATTAACGCCCATTCTAACCGGGCAGAGGCTAACTAACCGTCGGAAATAACGACTTTCCCCGCCGTCTTGATTAATGTATTCTCCCCTGAGGTCGTGAAATTAGCGACAACTTCTCAGACGACTGAAACGCGCGTCTTAGCTGGATCTCGGGAGCGGCCGTCGACAGGTAATTATTTCGGCTAGACAGGTAAATTGCCATAGTTACCTGTGTGTGTGTGTGTGTCTCTCTCTCTCTCTTCCCACCACTGAGAAATAAAGTTAATAAAGCTCTCGTTCTCGCTATATATATAAGAAAACTCATTTATCATTCTTTCTTTGTCTTTCTGTCATCACGAATTTGTTTATGATGTCGTTTACTTGTATATATATTTTTTTAACATTTGAACTTCTCTTCAAACAATTCCTCACTATTTGGCTTTCTGTCCCCGAACTCGTCTTTATGTCGGTACGATTTTGCGTATAATTTCAATTTTTAAAAGTTTGAGGATTAGATCCCTAATAAAGGCGACTGGGAAAATTAATCGAAAGGTGATCTTGTTGTTTGTTTGTCAGGTGATGGAGAATGCCCATAGTAACTCTCCAACATCCCCGTAAGTAACACATCACCAAGAGTTTACCTGAATTTTATTGTCATCTTTAATGTCTTTTCATTGTTTGCTTTTGGCTGAATATTTTCTTTTTTAATAATTAATCTGTGTGTTTATCGTTTTAGGGTTCGTGAAAGGAAGGTTTTCTTAGAAGTCTGGAAGGGCGTCCGGAGGATGGGAAAAAGAGCGAGAGAGCGAGAGAGGCGAGCAGAGAGAGAGCGAGAGCTCGAGAATCGATCCCCA